>JBBMHQ010067199.1:0-13640 GCA_037834295.1 Postelsia palmaeformis
CATTCATGTTGGATGGGAGCCTGGAACCTTCTCGAGCAACCTCTGTTAATTGCGCTTGCAAGCGTTTCCATCAGACTGGATGCGAATCCGATCTCACCTGGCGCTGTCCAGTCTGTGCTCGGCGAGGAAGTCTGTGGTCGTACTCCTCTATCGCGTGGCTGTGCCCAACAACTCTATGGCTCTTTTCATCCACGCAACCACCCTCACAGCCACCTCCGCACCCACTTCCCCAACACCCGCTGCCCTTCCGTGCGACTGAGCCACCTGGACCGGTTCCGCCACCGCTTCGTCCAGCTGCCGCTGCTCCTCCCTCTCGTCCTGCTCCTCTTGCTCCTCCCCCTCGTGCTCCTCGCCCCCTTACTCCTCCACCTTTCCCTCTTCCTCTCGACCCACCCCTTGACCCTCCTCGGGAAGCACCACGGGACGCACCCCGCGAAAATCTCCGTGACGATGCACCACGAGATGTGCCAGGCGATGATGCACCACGCGATGCGCCACGCAATGCCCCGCGAGACGCGCCACGCGATGCGCCGCGGGATGCGCCGCCGTGGGCACCACCCGTATGAATACCCCCACGATACCCAGAAAGCGACAGCCCACGGGACGAGCCGCCGCGTGGGCCACGGCCGGCGGCTCTACAACCTCGGTTGGCGTTGGCTGTGGCGGCGGCCGCGGTGGCGGCGGTGGCTGCGATGAAAAACTCGTGGACAGTCTCGGTCGCGTTTCCAGTCTTCGTGCGGGTGATTAAGGGTTGAAGGCGGGAGGGGGGATGGGGGGAGGAGGAGGAGGGGCGGGGGTGGGAGAGGAGGGGGGGCGGGGGGAGGGGTAGTGGTAGTGTTCAGGAAATAGTTCCGGTTATTGGGAGATCTACGAAGAACAACTCGCTTTGGGCTTGGTGATGTATCAGCAGCTCACCGCAAGTATGTTGATGTAGTTGGGACGTTTGCGGACAAACCCGCCCGTCCTGCTTTGAAAAGTTGCCAGGGCAACAGCCATCCCTTGACGGGCCGATCGATCGACTGGTCTCTCCTTGCCACAAAATGCATTACCGCACCTACTTACAGTCATGAACCGTGAAATCTGACTGGCCTTGTCTTGTGTCTAATGGCGTCCAACACGATGGGCAAGCTCAAAGGAGTTTGTGAAGACGGCTCAAGAGCTTTTGATCCACTTGGTCGGGCCAAACAAGCCCGAATGGTTTGTAAAGCCCCAACGCTGTGAGAAGCCCGAAGGAAAGTTGTGAAGACAGGATCAAGAAATTTCGGCTATTCACTTGAGACTTCTTTGAACTGCTAAACCTGAACTAGTTTGTGAGGATCTCTACGTAACGCAAAGTCCGAAGGACTTCACGGAAGACGTTTGACGAGTTTATCAAGACGTTTCAAAAGTGCTTTGGCTTCTCTGAGGCTTTTTTTAATGGGCCAAACCATCCCGACTGGCCCATCAGGCCCTAACACTGGAGGAAGTTCAAGGGAGTTTCGCGGAACACGATTCAGGAGGTTTCGGCTCACTTTTGTAGACTTCTTGCGTTTTCCCTTCTTCTGGGACACGCTAAATGTGCACGATAGGCCCTTCCTCCGGCAGGCTAGACACGGTTTCGGCCCGTCGCACCTCGTCTGCTTCACATCAGGGTACGAACACGGAGAAAACCGAAAGATAATTATTGTCTTGTTCAGGAAGCGATTGAAAAAATAGGTTATTAAACGATTGTCAACCACGCGATCGGTCGTATACACAGCTGACGTGTTTGTAGTAATTTTGCAAAAGGCATGAAATAAACAATTTCATAAATGCCACCCTGGCCGGTTATATTGGTTCGATGTTCCCAGTATAATCCCAGAGGGAAGGTCAGAGTCCAAACGGCCCTGGTGGCTGGCCAGGATCCTCCCGCCCCTGCACAATGTGGGAGTAAAAAAGTCCTTGTGGAGCCTTTGAACAATGCATTCATAATAGTAAAACCCACAAGGTGTCGACACCATCTCGTTTTGGCACATCTGATCGCGTGCTACATTGTTAAGTGTCTCCACAAGGATTTTGTCACACCGATATTGTGCAACGCGGGGGGGGGGTCCCGTCCACCGGCTCGGCAACAATATTCCCAGCAAACGCGTAATTTTTTATCGGCCAGAGAGGTATCGTTTGGGAAAAAAAATATCAGAACGTATTAAAAAGAGTGCAGCCGTGGTTCCTTCGTAGATTCATGCAGTGCTTGCGACGCTCTCCGTGGTGCGATAAAATTCGGATAACCTGTACGTACAGTAGTGCATCGCAAAATGTGCCGGTATATATGACAACCGTTTTATATACCCCTCCCCCCTTGAGACTTCGAAGGGTAAAAATGACGATAAGTGCACTGACGACTACAGTAGAGCTGAAGCCTCTGCGCGATTAGGGGATTACATTGTACGAATTGATGTCCGGGTTACAATACAAGCAGGCGTGCGACACGGGTGCAGGCGACATTATCCTACCCGCACATACCACTGAGCCCTTCAGCTGGTCGTAGACCGTTGCTAACACTAAATAACTTATCATTGCTTCGGTCGATATATCGGAGGCCACAGGGGTAAGAGGCATAGGTAAACTATAGGCTACCCGGGGCTCTGATGATGAGTCGCCGTCCGAGCTACCGCTACTGAAAAGCATCAGTCTACCGACGTCATACTGTGTACTGTTCTAACTGTCGTCATTCACTTTTCTGAGGAGTGCGCTACTTGCTGTATTGATAGCAATACCTGCTTTTTCACGTGACATTCACTCCCTTGAGTGCGCACCACCACGCGAATCATGTGTAATGCGTGAGCTGCACCATTGCTGTACCAGGTAATACATGTGCGTGTTTCGTACGCGAGGTTCATTCACCTTCTTAAGCGTGCACTCGTTGCAAGCCGTGCGCAGGGTCACTCCACGCCCTGCGCCATCCCACCGAGGAAGAAGGTTTTCGCGAAAGGAAAGGCCGGAGGCAACGACACACCGGAACAAGCAAGGCAAACTTTTTTAGTCCTCCGCGAAAAAAAAAAGTGCTTTGACTTGTCGCGCAAGAAATTACTTACCGCCCATGGTTTACAAACACCCGCTGGTGCATTCTCCTACGTATGGCTCATCGTGTGTCGGCAGCTTATATCGTGTGTCTGTGCTCCTTGTCGTGTGCACCACTCTGGACGGAGATATAAGGGGCATTTCATTTTCATGTTTATACCCCAACGACCCTCACGTTTCCGCCCACAGCAGTGCTATGTTGCACCTGACGCGTGCTTCGGTAGGGGTGTGCGAGTAGTATTTCGTGGCCAAACGCATCTGTCACTGGCGCCGAGCTCCTCAAGCGAGCAACTATTATACTGTACCCGTACGTATCACCTTTATTGTTGCACAATATGTTCCCGTCAGCCACCTACGTACGTATCACTCTGAAAGTAAATGTAAGAACCGATTGGTCTTCACATTGATGTCAAGACAGCCCTTATGCTCCCACCCAGAGTGATTTTTATGGGCCAGGCCTGATGAGATCGTTCATCAGGGTAAGCCTCGTAGGACCTCAGTCCCGTTTTGGGGGCAAACTACGTGGAATTTGAGTGGATTGTCCCCAAAAACGGGACCGCAGTCCTAAAAGTGCATATTATCTCAGGCGTTCAGTTTTTGGAGGAGGCGTACATGAGGCTCATCAAGTGAGGAAGGAAGCCTGCGAAAAAAAACAGGTGTCGCATGCTTTACTCCTATAGCTGCATGGGTCACCTTTTGTCGCGTCTCGTGGCACACTGCTGTACCTGGCATACAACACGCGAAACCACTTACTTAGGAAGCCCTTGTGTTGGGCAAGGCTTGAATTTACAGGCAGTACGGGACCCGCCAAGAAGAGAGACCCGATCTCGGCAAGCCTTAGGAGCGTTGCGAGATAAAAAATGACCAACCTTGAGCTGAGGATACTTCTGTTGTACTGGTATTTAGGAGTTTGGCGTATCATAGCATTCGCCGCTGAGTATAATTTTCATTGTTCCATTTTTTTCAGGCATCCCCAAAAACTCAAGCCTGACGTTCTTATTGGGTTTCCAGGCAGTTCTTTTTTCGTCGGTCTGGTCTTCTTTCACCGGGCGTTTCTCGCGGTGGTTAACCCTTTTTTTACAGCCGCGAAGAGAAAAGAGCTCACGTTTATTCTAATAAAGTGTTTTGTTTCGTCCCCCCTCGAAAAATGGGTGCAGCCTTGAAACAAGAATATGCTGAACAATACTGCCGGAAATGCATTGCGCACCGAAATAAACATCTACCGTACGTTCCTAACAGCAGTACGTATGTATGTACGAACTGATGTATAGCAGCCTACCGACCACTGTACGTACAGTAATATATCATTTGTTTCGCCCCACTCTGGATGAAGTATAAGGATCGTATTTATTTCGTACTAAAACAGAAAACATCCTAATATTTCCGTCCAGAGTAATACCTTATACGCCAGGTACTCATATCATGCAGTAGATTCCAGCGTAAATTCACCTGCGCCGGTGGTGGTTGCCAGGCTTGCCATTAATAGTCCATTATAGCCCCGCTCACCCCCATCCTCTTCTTCCTCTTCTCCGGAACTACTGTTGTTGTCACCGCTTTCGTCGCCACTTCCACCACCTCTACGGTGGCTGCTACCACCATGGCTGTCGTCGTCCTCGTCGCTAGTACCGCAACAGCCACCGGCGTACTCGCCTCCTCTGCCCCGCCAGGGGCTGGCTCTCACGAGAGCTGGCCCGGGTCCCCACGCCCCCCCAACAGAGGTACCGCTGTCACCCAGACATCCCTGGTCGCAGTACGAGGTATCGGTATCCTTGTACGAGCCACCTGCTGTCGCCGCTCGTCGTCGTTTTTCTTGTTGTTGCTGTGGCAGGTTTGTCGCTGGGATCGTCGCCCGTTGTTGTTGTAGCAGCTGTTTTGCTGGGGTTCTCGATTGTTGTTGTTGACGGTGTAAGAGCTGTGTCGCTGGCGGCGTGGCCATGTGCGCGCGGCTGGAGGAGGAGGAGGAGGAGGCGGCGACGGGAGACCGACAGAGGAGCATCTTTGCTAGCTCCGACTGGGCCACGTCGTTCGACGACGATAACGATGATGAAGGCGGTAGTTTTCGTGCGTTCGAACCGTACACGGAGGCGTCGTGCATCTCTATCTCTCTCACGGTGGTGGCAGCCTTCCCGCTGCTGCTGCTGCTGCTGCTCCCGGCAAGACACCCGTACGCTCCTCCTCTTCCTCCTTGACCAAGGATGCTCTGCCCCTCTCGGTTTTCCCCGGCAAGTGCTTGCAGTGTGCTTGTTGGTACAGCAACAGCAGCGGCAGACACTTGAGGCGTCGAAAGCCCAATAGAGGAGACGGAGTTTGTCGACGGTTGCTCCTGATACCCGAAGATACTACTGTTAGTAGTGTGGCTGCTGGGCGGTGCGAATACGCCGCTGTTGGCTGCAGCAGACGGCACCGCAAAAAGACCTGCGTGCATGGGGGCCATCATTTGCGGAGGTTGGCCGTACATCGCTGATAGCGGGTAGTAGCCCGGCACGGGCGACACCGATGGGCACGATACGAGGCACGCGTGTCTAGCGGGAGACAGACCGGTAGATATCGTCAGCAGTCCGGTCGGCGAGGTTATGATAGTGGGCGACTCTGGTCCGATCCCTATCAGTGTCGATGGGCGATCCTCTGCTCTTTTGCGGAAACGCGTCGTCGTCGGAGAGGATGGAATATTACCGGTAGACGATATCGTCGGTGTTGTCGTAGCAGCGTGCTCGCCGTTGTTGTTGTTGCTGCAAAAGTAACCACCACCATCACCACCACCTGCTGCTGCTGCAGCAGCATGTTCGCTATTGCTGTTGTTGTTGCTGGTGATGGTTGTGGTGGTGGTTGTCGTCTGAGGCTGTGAAATCGACGGGATCGGCAACGGCGATGGCGATATTTCCTGCGCGTGTTGGTGGCTGCTGCTGCTGCCCGTCGTCATTGTCGTGCTGTAGTTGTTGTAGCTGTTATCCTCGTACGAGAAAAGGTATCTGTCCGTTTGCTGGAAGGTTTTCGAGGCTCCTTCAAGCGGAGCGGGAGAAACGTCCATCGGTTGTTTCGGCAGGGCTATGAGCAGCGGCGGCGTCTTTCTGATAACATCAGAATCCCGTCGCATACTATCCATGAGTGTGTGTCCGTGCGTGCACGCGAGTGGCGTGGGTGTGCTCTGTGTGCTCTAAGCCCTGCCACCACGCACTACCCGCTGTGGCTCCGCGGCGCCGGCTGACTGAGAGACAAAAAAAGACAGACCGTACAAGGCTCATCCTCGAACGGCGGCAAGCGGTGACAAATTGATGCTGTCGTTTTTTTGCCGACTTTGACGAAGAGTAACAATAAAAAGTAAAACTGTCGGGTATGGTCTCGTCTGATTGGTGGACGTTTTCGTATAGACTGTCATCCGCGGCGGTACCTTTAGTTTTTTCGATACGAGCGTATTCGTTTTTTCGTTTGTCGTTTTTCGGCTGTCGTTTGGCAGGTAGGAGGAGGAAAGATCGAGATCTTACTGGCACGCATCATATCATGCACCATTTACCAGTACGTATAATATACGTACCTCGTACCGGTACGAGTACCTGGTATATGTGCTTCCATCTTTAATTTACCTTCCCTTTGGCACTGATATATACGATACTCGTATTTGTACTGAGATCGTGCTCGTCTTCACAGACGAGGTATGGTTTACTTTACATTTTCGCATATATCTGCGTCAGATCCAACCCAGGAGACGTGTGTGCTCGTACGTATCAGGTGTTATATACCAGGTATACAAGTAGTAGATCATGCGGATGATACGGCTCCCGCCCGACAGCTTGATCCATTTAGTATCGCAGTCCCGTTATGGGGACAAAGCAATCAAATACCAGGTAGGTATCAAGTAATCTGTCCCCAAAACGGGACTGCACTCCTAAAAGGGTTCACTATAGATTATATCATGCATGACATATACAACCAGATATCTGTCCGCCCGGAAATGAATATCTCGATCGTGAAGTTTAGGATCGGTGATTTACTTCGTCGTATTTGATTCGTTTACCAATACACACAATTTGAAGTCTCCCTGTAATACGCAGCAAGCGGCGTTCCGTCGTCAGGCCAACCCCTTGGGAACTTCACCCACCCGCGTTTAGGTAACAAAACTACCGAAAGTTTGACCCGAAAAGTATCCTTCTCCGTTTACGTCCTTCTAGAAACAAAAATGGTGCCCTTTGGAACTGGACGAACCGGGGTTTTAATACCCTCTCCATGTATTTGATATATGGAATAAACATACGATAATGTGTAACCAAATGTTGAAAGTGCCGCTCATTTGGAGGAGAAACGGTGCTCCGTCTTGAGAGGGGTGCGTGGTAAACAGTCAAAAGACTATAGCAAGCAAAAGGTGATCACGTACGCCCCTCCCATACCGAGGCATGGATCATCGGTACAGACAACCGAGCCGCGTACCCCGCCAGCAGCCACAGTTTGTTCCTTCTCCAAATAGCGTGCTCAATCATCATCCCTTCTTTTCTCCAGCGCCGTTTTTTTAAATAACAAGTACCCTGAAGCAGTAGTCGTATTATGTATCTGCCGCCGACCGACCCTCATAATATATTTTCCGCCGCCGTCACTCAGCCGCCTCGCTCTTCTTTGTCCTCTGCTCGCCTTGTCCACGGTCAGCGAAAAGTTTACTCGAACAGCGCACTTTATCCAGAAGGCCATTCACGCTCGTCGAAACCCATCGACGGCTGGCTGTCGGTCAACGATAGTAAGTCGGACAACGCGCTTTGCAGGCCGTCCAAGCTCGTTCAAACCCGTCCGCTAGCTCCTGCAAGTTGCGAGACGTGTGGCACGCATGCACGCGTAGTACGTATAGTTAAAGTTTGGGGCCGTTTTACGGCAGGGGCTGCACAATAGAAAAAAAGTTCGCACCTCGGGCAGGCAATCTACAGATCATACAGATCATGATCTATCTATATATATATATATATATCTCATATAGATCATCTAGTTCCTCACCTGCCGCCGTGAAAGGTTTGAGCAGGATCTGCCTTATAAGGCAAATCCAACCCAGGAAACAAATGATATTTAACAGATCATGCATAATGTACGGCGCACACCCGGGAACGTGATGAGCTAGATCATGCAGATCAAGAGTGGATGATCTATCTGCCCTGAAAGACCTAGATCATCAAGTGAGAATCGATGATCTGTAGATGCTCTGCCCGATAACCTGTGAACCTTTTCTCACTAGCGGGGGTTATCAAACATCGGACCATCGCAACCGATCGAAGAGCTACTGTACTCAATATCATATTATGGGATCCTACGTGTCTTCTGCTTGTATGCTATTACGGGGGACAATATTATATAGGACCTACGGTACACAGAAAAAACTATATGTTTCGCTATTTTTACGAACAATATTTTGTCGTATTTAGTCCTACATATTTCGCTATTTTTACTGACAACATTTGGTCGTATTCACTACGGTCCCCCGTAACAATTCCTTTTTTTGTCTCCCTTGGTTTTCTTCTTGTTTCGGGAAATGTTTATGGGTGCTCAACGTTGAAGCTATTGTAGGCCAACAAATTAAAGTAGGACAATAGGCTACTGTAGCCCAATAGATTACCCTACTCCAGTAGACCACTGTGGTCTAGTCCAAGAGGTTTGTGTAGCAGAACCCAATTATCGTGGTAGGGGGGAGGAATGCGGGTACTATCGGAACTGGCTAGGAAGACAGATTTTCTTGTTCAGGAGACTTCTCCTTGTGCTGTAGTATTTTTCGTCTTCATGATGACAGAAGGGGGCTGACGAGAGAGTGATTCGATAGGAGCTTGATTCAAGGCATCAAGCCCACTCTGCTCTCCTTCTACTAACCCGCTAGACGGGTAAACACACTTGTCCGAGGAACTTTCCTCGGGCGCTTGTCTACTCTTCTCCTATCCCCGTCTTAACCATAGTACTGCACAGGAAACTTCAGAGCCCCAGGAATACTCTCAGGGTATTCAGGTTTGGATACTACGGGCTATATCATAACCACTTTTACAGCCCGATACCATATCATATCACTTTTCCTTGTTCGGTTTTCCATTTTAGTTTCTATTGTTCTAGATAATGTTCGCGAGTGGTCAACGTGGAAGTCGCCCTTATGCTGCACACTGCTGTCGGACACGGAAACACACATTAATTTAGGTTTCTTTTATTTTTTCTTGTTTGTTTTGAGGAAGGCTTTCATGAGTGGTCAACTTTGAAGCCACACATTCGTCGGAGAGGGCAACACCACGATAACAATTATATCTCCTTACATACTGCCTACGTCGGCCATAGGATTGATTACGTATTGTGCTTACGTATAGCTTATACCAGTATTGTCATCAATGAAAGGATCGCTTGGCTTCATAGTATCACGGGGTATGCTACATTGGTATTCTTCATCAATACAACGGGAAACCCTCTCCACCCCTTCCAGGGCGTTCTTCAAACGACATCAGGAAACCCCTCGCGCTCCTTTGAGGACGTAGCTATAAGGACCGCTTGGTCTTCACATTAGTTTATGAATCGTCTGTATATTTCCGCCCAGAGTGGTATGCATAGAGCTCCTCAAGTCAGGAAACGAACCCCACAAAATATAAATACAGCTGTCGCCAGGTACTTGCTCGTTCAGCAGGGCATTCGTCATACTGTCGTCAACTTGTGTGCGTTGGTGGAAGCTGTAAAGAAACAAACAGTTGCTGCCGCTGTGTGCTGACGATGGCGTTTTTGTCTCGTAATGTCAATTACAGAAGGTAACCTATTTTACTTCTTATTTTGACGCGTTCTACGATAGAGGTAGCACATCATTTCCGCAAAATGTGTTCTGGATGACGGGACTCCATAACCCAAAATCGTCACAATGCCAAATCTTGATTCGAAGAATGACATTTTTGTAGACTTGGGCCATGACATTGTTCATCGGGATTCCACTTTCATTTTTGCTGAAGTCAGTCAGTTTTCGGGTTAGGTATGGAGCTCTTGAAGTGGGGAGCCTCACAAGAAATTAAGTTGGATCTCTATAGTAGAACGCCTCTTTTAAGGCCGCAGTTCGATTCCGTTTTGGAGGAAACCACTCAAGTTCCGAGTAAGCTTGTCCCCAAAACGCAACTCCAGCCCCGAAAGAGCTGACAGACCCTGGTACGTTCGAGATTGGAGGTCCAGTATTTACCAACGTCCCGTATCACAGCGGATACCGGCCCCTAGAAGGCAATAGCGGGGAGGGAAAAATGGTGCGCAGCAAACTTGAGATACCTCACGTACCGTTTTCCGTTACCGTGGGGTCTTTCATAAGGGGGCTGACTACTGTATCGGCAAAAGCCTACTGTACAGTGGGTACCGGGTACACCTGTTGGGGGCGTCACGACGTGCGTACGGCGGACGCTTCTGGCGACTCGAAGGAGCTTCTTTTTTTTTCCCCGGCGCTTTCGAAATTTGAAGCTCCGATGATTCGCTCGTGAATGCATGCACACTATTAAGAGCGTTTACCCTTACCGTGACACGCCTCTCTCGATAGAGCGTTCCAGGGAGGGGAGGAGAGGAAAACAAACCAGTGTTGTCCACCGGTCGGGTCAGATTGGATCAGGTCAGGTCAGGTCGGGTCGGGTCGGGTCGGGTCAGGTCGAGTTGGGCCGGGTCGGGTCGAATAACTGTGGCCTGCCCCGTAGTTGTGCATTGTTTTTGGTCATCATGGAACTATGCTTTATCGCAATAGAAACCTGAAGCCGCCATCGACCACGTTATAATGAAAGTGTTGATGATAGTAGTTCAACTCGTGCTGTACGAAAGTTTGCGCAGATATTGCAAGAACTACAGTACGCACTGGATAGGATTATATTTGGGGCCATGAAGAGGTAAGACCATTAAACACTTGCTTTATTTTAGGAAGACGGTAGAGACAATGCTATCACGTGCGTTCTATATCATATACCTGTGGAAGCTTCTTGGAGTCCACCGACACGTCCATGTTATCCTCGATCTGCTTCACGGAAGACCCGCACACGATAACGGCATCTCCTAGCTCTCCGCTTAAGGCCGAGTGGTGGTACATCCACCCGAGAGCCGCCTTCGGAAGCGTGGTTCCATGATCTTGGCAGACGTCCTATATAAATGAGGTAAAACCAAAACCGAACAGGACCGAGCCGAACCGAATTGGAAGGACAGGGTCGGAAAAGGCTGCACATACCGGACAGACAGACCACGAGCTGCTGTGTATCATCTGCTGTATACCAGGTATACACTATGGAGCGCGTTCTACGATTGGGGTACCATTTTCTGCTTTTCAAGGCAAATGTTTCTGGCTGATGGGGCTCCTTAAGGGCACTGAGGAACTATACACCCAATATGGCATGCCTTATCGCAACATCGTTTTTGTTTTTTCAGCACTCGATCACTTTTTGCCTTGCAAGGCCAACGCTTCTGGCTGATGGGGCTCCTTGAGGGCACTGAGGGACCGTACATCCAATAAAGCATGCCTTATCGCAACATCGTTTTTTTTGTTTTTTAGCCCCCGTTTTTTCGTTCTTTACAGACGTGCTGCTGTAGACCATAGTATTGATTTTGAGCGCTCATCGGGTTAAATACAATTCAGCGTGGGTCTGCTTTCATGACGCCGGCGCTTTGGGTGTGATGTACGACTCTATCCTTAGACATAAGCAGCTTTAGAATTGACCGTCAACCCTTTCAGGACTGCAGTCCAGTTTTGGGGACAAACCAGTCAAATTTCAAGCAATCTGTCCGCGAAAAGGGACTGTGCTCCTTACAGTACTAAAAGGGTTAAGCTACAGACATTCCTTGTGTTTCGGGACAGAGTAGCACAGAGCAGCTCCTCAAGCGGAGATTGAGCCTCAAAAAAAATGTTGCAGGTGTCGCCCACCACTCCCTACCCTGCCGACCGTAGCATGTGTCTCCATCAGATTTATCTACTGCTGCTGCTGCTGCTGTTTATCCTAAATTTTCCCTTCGTGAGACTCTGCACGAACGGTGATGATAACTACCGCCGTGCGACGAGACACCGAGCGGTTTTAACAACAGCAACAGCAACAACAACAGCAACAACAGGAAACTCAACTATAAACGACGAAAGCGACAGCAGCAGTGACAACAGCAACAGCAGCAACAAACACCAGACAACAACAAGAGCAACAATACCAGACAGCAACGAATAACAACAACGACTAAGAAACCCTATTTTTGTGGCGCGGAAAACCACCGTTCACCACGACCTCTGCTCTCTCCGCCTTCTCAATAATACACAAAGTACACACCTTAAGGAAATCTAGAGCGTCGAATGTGTCCCTGTGCCAGAAGCGCTCCCTGCATGAATCAAGTAGGCGCGCATCGCGACAAAAAAAACAAGAAACAAAAAACGAAAAACGCGAAAACAAACGTGCCGCAAAGGCATCGATGATGTGATCCGGAAGTCTGCTGGGGTTCCGTAGAGGTCTCGGTTCAATTGGTGGCGTGTTGAATAGACGCGGTCGTTGCCACGCACAGAGCACTAGGAGTAACTATCCGCTGTTTGTTTCTCTCTCGCTGGGAATGTCATGTTCCTGAGTGATCAACGTGGAATGATCATGCTGCTATTAGTACAATATAGTCGGATGGCTTAGAAAACGCAAACGCAAAGATAACAATAATAACGATGAAAAGTATGAAGCATCCGCAACGACACTGCTGTTTTTCGCGATAGACAGCGCCAAAGTCCTCCACGAAAGCACGGCACTCCATTAACTCCTTCTATATACCACCCTCAATCGGGATATAAGAGCCATGTGATAGCCATATCAGAGTCCAAATGGTAATCGCGTTATCGGTCAGAGTGGTATGCCCAGTGCAAAAAAATAAAAGGCATGCTTGCGGCAGGGGAGGGGGGGCATGGCTGTAGTCGTATTACCATAGACCCTTGCATCGCTACAAAGGCGGGTCGGAGGAGCATGCCGGTTTTTCACCGACCAGGCAGACGTTGCTTGCACCAACCGCGAAGAGCCGCGAGGTGTTGGGCGAGTCGCATGAAGGGTGAGATGCATCCCGCTAACAACCGCTTTGGAGGCGGATTATCTTGCATATGGATAACAGCGTCAATGCGTTCATTTCATTTCTAGTGTGGCCACTTTCAGGGACAGCAACGGGTTTATTTTGTAACTGCCTCGTGGGCGCCTTACCATATACCTGGTATACAACACGCGATGCGATCATCCCCCTTGTGCGGAGTAGTTGCTCTCCCCGGGAGGGAAAGGAGGGGGTATCACTTTTTTTATTATAAATACCATAGAATACATACACTCAACTTGAGGAGCGCTCTCGACCTAACCCAATCAACCAATTTTTCGAGAAAAATGAGGAAAGTGCAACTCGATACAATTCGGAAACATTTTGGCCTCAAGAAGATAATTCGGGGAATAATTTAGCCCGAAAAAAACAAAAGCTCGTACAATACTTCTATCGTATATAGCGCGCATCCTTGCGAAAGTAAATTCCTCCTCTATTTCTAAATGGTTTCAATCGGAAGCGAGGGTGCAGCTGTAAACCAGGGCTTTCCATGGGGTATGAGGTCTTCAAAATCTCACGGATCGAATCGGTCCGGGTTGTGCCGGGCCGGATCGGGCCGGGTC
>JBBMHQ010067210.1:0-13638 GCA_037834295.1 Postelsia palmaeformis
GGGGGGGGGGGCGCACTCATTTGTTGCTTGCCTTAGTCATTTGACCATTGACCACGCATCCCTTCCGAGACGGAGCAGCGGAGGAGGGGGGGGGGTATTTGGAGCTCGCTTTGCTTGTTCTAGTCAACTAGATATCAAACGAGCCGATGAATTGTGTAAACCAACCGGTGTGTATCCACCGGGTTCGCCGAAATCGATTGAATAACAATTGGAACTTTCGCTTCGAAGACTTACCTCCAGACCTACGTACAAGTAGAAAAAATATTGTTTTTGAAGAAACTGCGCACACCGTCCTGCCTCCCTGCTTGCCTGCCTCCCTGCCTGCCTGCCTGCCAACCTGTTTGACGCCATGGTTGCATGAAATGCGGGAACACGGCGAGCCAGGGAGCTGCAGTACAATAAGCTTCCCTCCCTGCCACCCCACATATTCAATGAGATGACGGCGCTCACGAGACTGTAAGTCAGAGTTGCTGTTGCCATTAATGACGCAGCTGAAGTTGGGGCACAGTTTGGAGACGCAAGCTGCTACTATTAATAGCACAGAGGTAGCTCGCCTTGGGCCAACCCGCTTCTTCTGACAGACGGTTTCCCCGCCGCAGGAATCGCCCAATATTATTGAAATTCTGTTCATGTTGTTCAACAGCAT
Source organism: Postelsia palmaeformis (assembly GCA_037834295.1). Lineage (NCBI taxonomy): Eukaryota > Phaeophyceae > Laminariales > Laminariaceae > Postelsia > Postelsia palmaeformis. The sequence continues at coordinate 647 of JBBMHQ010067210.1, forward strand.
TCAGTATCCGTTTGTTTGATTTCACTTCAGTTTTTCACCATTGTGTTTACTTTTCAGCCCTCCCTGGCCGAGCCGTGGTCACGGGTGTCTCTCTCCCCCCCCGCTCCCAGATGTATGACAAGTGCCTCCACTGTTACCTCTTGAAGTTTTGGGCACTCTCACTGCTGGTCAAATTTCGTCGAGTTTTGCTCGCCCACGCTCGCACGCTTTCCGCAACGAGAAAAAGGCACATTGAAGTACTTGTTTGGGTTTTATTTTGGGCACCCGCTGAGATACGAACCCCGGCCCTAGTATATTAGTATTACTGGAGGTCAACCGCTAGACCACGGCGGCAACTAGTCTATTTTATTGATACGGTAGTAGGCCATGGGGTTGTCCCTGGTTTATTTTCCTTTTGGGGTTGAGTGGTGACACTTCGGGACAATGCAAAGTGACGATTTGAGTCAGCGGTAACTGCATCTTGGTGGGGGGTGATCCGACGTGGCGTCCGAGTTCCGATGCAAGGATTCGTACGTTAAAGGTGCAACACGGTGCTACCCGCACTTCAAGGGCTCTCACGCAGCTAGCTCGTGGACGGTTGGTAAACGCTGACGTCATCGACCATCGTGACGATCAACCATTATTATGGTCGCTTTCCGGGGGTCCCAAAGTTTTTTCTTTAGCTCATACGTTTGTCTCAACCTTTTTTGGACCTCACTTCGTTCTGGGGATGGTTGACTTGGATTTAAAGTCAGGCTCATGTTTCTGTGCAGTGCAGTATTGTAGTTGTTTTCGAGTGAGAGATATGTAGCTCCACAAGCGGGGAAAGCCTCGATCGAAAAAAAGGTATTTTGTGCTCTTATCGGAGCCTGCGTCTTTATTTGTACTCACGTATGAGTTACACCTTTTTGGAAGCGCAGTCCCGTTTTGGGGACAAATCACTCTTATTGGGAGGAGTATGTCCCCAACACGGGACTGCGGTGCAAAAAAGGATCGAAGCGCACTTTCAGTCTTGGTTGAAGTCGACGTGGTTTGCAGTGGCCCTTACAGTGGAGGTGGCAGTGACATTTGCGGTTGAGATCGCTGTGACACATTCAGTGGCAGTTGCGGTCACATGTTCAGCTCAATGTATCGCTGAATTGCCGTGGCCGCTTGTTTGTGTACCAGCGAGGTAAGCAAGTCGGAGTTCAGTTTAACTGTTTGACAACGAGGATGGTATTTCTGTTTTCATACATACCATACAACACATCTACGTCGAGGTCGCCGGAAGTGATAAGTGCCTAACTTTGCAAGCTGCGTGATGCATCGGTCACGCGTCTTCCAGCTTGTTTCTCATGTCAAGTGCATAGAGACCGCGGTGAGTGAGCCTGCCTGGGTTATACCAAGCCCAACAGGGCGATCACACTAGTATATTATAGCTATATAGGATGTCGACCGATTATACAAAGGGTTCACGTAGGAGATAGCGACGGTTCGTAGCTATGCTTAATATACCTGCACCTTATGCGTTTCTTCATCCGTTCGGTCGAATTGGTAGACCCCAAGCATAGCCTGCTCCGTCGTGGGTGTAGCATTTATGAAACGTTCTAAGCCTACTACGACAGATCATGATCTATCTATGTACAGTAGATCGTCTATTCATACTTACATGCCACCGTGAGTTGCTGTGCAGGATCTGTGCAGTACAACTCCAACCCAGAACACATATCCTGGATCATGCATATTGCATGGCTCTCCCCCGGCCGGCAACAACGTGATGTTTGCATTGATCAGGGCGTGACCTAGATCATACAGATCAGGGACCCATCTGCCCCCAAGCATATATGCCATGCATTGGGAATCAATGCTCTTTGTTCGACGTGCTAACTACTTACCAGGTATTGGGTGGGATGGGCAGCGTGTAGGGCATGCGGCGCTTGCAGCATACCAGTACCTGGAAATACACCAACCATTGTTTTTTCCCTCCACCTCACGTACGTACCTTACTTCCTGTTATTGCGTCGTCGTTTTATCGCTCGCACTTCTACAGGAGGTTAGACAACAACAAACTCACCTCCTTGCCGGGCGTCATCTTCCATTCTACACGGTCGCTATCCGTCCTGTGAGTCTGGCCCCGAACGTCCCACTCGTCACAGCTTTGTATTACGGAGGAAACAATCACAACCAAATGTGGTCAGTGAACCTAGAGGGGAATAAATATATAAACAGAATTTTTGGTTCGTCTTGGGTTATTTCTGAATACAATCACCTCCCGTAATACGTGACCAATAATAAAAATCCAAGTTTTCCAGCCGTTTATGAGCAGCTTGGGGGCGCAGAAACTCGGGTAGGATCATGTTGCACCCATGTATGCCGTTCGAGTCATTGCATTCAACCATTGTATCTCGGACACCATTTCGTATCATCCCCCATTCAGGCGCTGGCCGTCGTTGTAATCGTCACGCTTGCCTCGTCGGTTCTCCCGCGTGAAGCCCCAAGAGGACCGAACGAGGAGCCTCGTATTCGCCATTATAGGGTGCATCTCCTGCCGTACGTTCCACCTTTTCACGCGTTCGTCGCCCTTCATCCTGATATTACTATTAGGAGTTCCCCGAGTGCCCCGCCCGCATCAGTTCATGCGATGTCTATGTTCTAAACCGGAAAGGCGGCTCTGATAACTGACGTCTCTCTTCGATCGCCTGTGCCGCCTTGTGTTGCTGCTTCTGTGGTGGTTTGGTCGTCCTGGACAAGGGAACTACAAAACAACTTGCTGGAATCGCTGCCGCTTGGTATATTTTATCCCACGCCGGCTCTCGTTTACATGTGAGTGCTTTTTTTTTGCAGATGCATGCTTTCGGTAGGACTTGTACCTAATTTTTTGGTTCGAGGCACTCGGGAAGCACTTTCGACTCCACTTTAAAATCCTGGCCTTGAGAGACGTGAGCGTTCAACCCACTGAACGCTCCCATGATGACCTGCTGCCGGTATACACCAAGAAGTGCTGGTATTGTCTACAGTAAGATTGATCAGGTTTGGTAGCTCCTCAGTTATCTCTTTTAGGACCGCAGTACCGTTTTGGAGACAAACTACTTGAAAATTGAGTGATTTGTACTCAAAACTGACCGAAAGAGACTGCACTGCTAAAAGGGTAAGGATCCCCACCAGTCAGAAAAGGGCTACCCTGAAGGTAGTATGTTCACTCTCTCTCTCTCGATGGGTTGCGCAAAGTAGGGGCTTAGCACAGTTGAGTGCCGACCTACCAGTTCATGTTAGAGTCGCATTTTCATCCGTCTCGAACCCCACACGGACGTCAAAGAGACGGGGTTGGCCGAAAGTTTTGCTCCGATTCTTCCCCTGTTGGGGCTATGATACGCAAACTCTCGCAAGCATACTCACCACTCACAATTCAAGCGCAGCCACGACAGCCGATGGATTTCACAACTCGTTGGCCCATCTGCATTCTCTGTACATCAACTTGCCGGGTGCTATGGTGCAACTGTTCTCACGAGAGCTAGCGCAGCAGTCGCTACCTCTGCTACTTGCGCCGACATCGAGAACATTGCCTCAAGGTTGTTTGGGGCAGCAGAGCAGCCAAAGCACGTAGTTCACGTACGCAACGCGCAGCAAAGGCCCCATGCGCTACTACGATAAAGGTAACATCTTCTGGCCAAAACCGCACACGACTGACGGGCCTCCTCGATCCGTTTAGGACTGCAGCCCCGATTCGGCGACGCCAGACCACTTAAACTATCAGTAGATTGTCTCCAACGCGGGACTGCAATCCTAGAAGGGGGTGAAGGGAGGAGCTACCCAAAACTCGTCGGAGTGGCATGTACGGTCTATAATAATACTCGTTGTATACCGTACAGCTCGTTGCCTTCGCATAGGTGTGTCATCGGGCTTCAGCTTTCGATGTTACTAAAACCGGAGGGTTGCCAAGTGCCGAATAAGGTGTTTTCGAAAAGATCTGGTTAATAGCCTTCCGACAATACACTGCTCTACCCAGTTGGGGGAGGGGGGGGATGTACTCATTATCGTGAATGGTCGTAGCCGTATGAGGGGTGCTCACGTGTTGCTTGCCTTAGCCATTGACCATTGACGACGCATCCCTTTCGAGATGGAGCACCGTTCCTACCCCTAGCAGATATACCTCCAACATTTTGGCGCTGATTTCGTTGTTCCCATGTATTACACAGACACGTTTTGCTAGCCTTACCCCCTTCTTGTTTCGCCGTCTGCGCCCGCCATCTCTCTCCTATGCAGGATAGCGATCGCTTTCTCGATTCCACCTGTGTACTAAACTCCTCCATGTCACATTACATCCGTCTTTCCCTCACCTCCTATTCTAACACATGATGTTCCTTCTTGTACATTTCACAGTCTACTACTCTGTGAGTTCTACTCTCTATTGCTTTGCCACACCGGCACACCTGTGTGTCTATTTCCTCCTCCCGGCTACTGGTATACCTCTTTCTTCTTTCTGGCAGGTGCCGGTCACCTACACAAGATCGCAGCTCCAGCGTTATCGCGAAGTCCATTGGGCCGTGCAAATACGTTTCCATTCCTATCTCCTCGCTTAACCCCCCGAACATCTCCAAGTGTTTCTCCATTTTCACCTTGTATCTTAGCGCTAGCCTCTCCCTTTTTTCTATAGTTTTTTCTACTCCGGCCATGTACGTCCCAAACGTCTCTGCGGATAACACGTCTTCTTGGTTTCCTCCTGTATATATTTTCATACTTTCTCTCGACTACGCAATCCCACCTTGTCCCAGCTTGCCCTTGTTGTGACTTTCTCCCATATTTCTCTGTCAACCATGGCTGGCGATCTTTTTTTGCATGTTCCTGACCCCATTCTGCCATTTCAATAGGGGGGACGTTTATCGGTATGGGGGTGTGGGGGTGTGGGTGTGGGTGGGTTACTTTCGACCGCAAAGGACTCCGTCTCACGGGGGCTTCTCATCTGAAAATGTACCCGATAACTTCGCAGTCGCGTTGGTATTTCACCCGATGTCTCTGCAGGCCGATACAAATGTAGGAACGCTCAACCAAGCAACGATATGCGACTACGAGGGGAGTATGGAACGGTCCCGAAAACTGCTGTGATGGTTGTCTCTGCTTACGCGTGTTGGTATTTTCATTGACTTTGAACATATTCTTGCCCTGATATCGCTTCTGCTCTAGACAGGACAAGCAGTTCCCTTCCAAGAAACAACGATAGCGCCTCTTCAACCAGTAGAGGGGAAACGGGGATACCATGCCACGACGTGAAAAAACTCCTGAAGCGGGGAACCTGGGAATAGCTCGGTTCCAACTCTATCGTCGCATATGAACCCTGTGGCCGATAAGACGCGATATGCGATGAGGCTGTCAGAGATACTTCCTGAGGCTTCGCTCCCCACTTGAAAATCTTGGTTTAACCTTTTTCCGACTGCAGCTGAGACACACTACTTCAATCTTCAGTGGAAAGTGCCTGCAATCCTGAAGGGCTAAAATGGAGATATCTACTATTGAAAAGCAACACATTTACCTTCAATGATATCCCCTTCTACGGTCAGTTTTGTTTAATTTTTGCCCACGTATAGCTCGATCTTGGTTATTTTCCCCTGTGTGCCGGTCTCGGGTGGTGACGGCGATGCAGGAACGCGGCTTGGAATAAGATGACTACGCTGCCGGCAGGCATTTTCGAGTGGTTAGAGAACCTCAATGAAGTGTGAGTGGATATTGCAGAATCGAACATTATTCGGCAGTTGGTACATACGTTTGGCTAAAACCGACGGAACAACGCATCGAACACCATCACTTTACATCGCCCGTATTACTGCAGCAGTAGTCCCTCTATTTTCCATTCTCTCTTCTCTGTTCTCTATCCTCTACCCTCCTCTATCCTCTATTCTCTAGTAGTGCTGACTGGCTACCCGTTACGTGTATTAGTATTGATAGGTCCTATGGAATCGCTTGACACAAATGGCTAACCAGTGTGGCGGTGTGCGGATTGTATAGTGCATAGTGTCGGTTGCCGCTATAATAGTGCCGGTATTTTTGTCTGGCGCATATCATTAGTACTGTATATAGAGGGGCAATGATTGTATTGTCATTGCATGTACGCTTCTTTGTGTTTTCGCATTTTGAACCAACACTTTCACCTTCGAGCTCAACTCATGGGAGGCGTTATATGCTCGGTGGTTTTATGAAAATGTCGTGGCCACGGGTGTCTGCCCCCCCCTCACCCCCTGCGCTTCCCTTCGTTTAAATTGCGCGTAGAATTTGGCATCGCCGCTGCTCATAAATTTTCACAGACTGTTGACTGTTGCCTGAACTCCCGCTTCCTGAAAGCTATCTATCAATAGTTCGGCAAGCTGTTACATCTGCGAACTGAAAGTACTGATGGCAACATGTTGTGCACCCTTTTCCGGTGTCCTGCTGATCGCATATGTACCAACCCCTAACAACTGTTGTCAGCGTTGTTCTTGTGTTGTACTCCGTGCCGTTGCAGCGCGGGAACTGCCGGGATAGCGACCCCTAACCCCCGCTGTTGGCGTTTTTTGTTCGTTGTACTGCATGCCTTCGCGGGACGTGCACTTTTTCAGGATATTGGTGGGCAATGCGTTTACCTCGTTGCCAGCTAACTCTTTCAACCACTCCCCAGCAATAAGAGCACTGTGAGTGAGGGATACTTTCACGGCGCGCTTTATCAGCTAGTTCGCACGAGTGGCCACCCTGTGCTTTCCGGTTTTGAGATATCCACCGCCATGGCACTGGCTATTCGGAATGGGGAATCTGGAATCAGGAATCTCGCCGCCCCCCTGTAGAGGGGAGACTGAAAATATGTAGAATTTAAAGTTTCGTGCCGATGGCAGTAGACATACACCCGAAGCCTATCGTTTTTACGACGGGTTTCGTGGAGACATTGTCGCGTTCATGTGTTTTCATATTGGGCACTCCAGATTCCCTATCAAGCTTTTTGAAACGTGCTTCACTCTTGAGCCCTGTACAGAGAAGGTGGCACGAGTATCATTCTTGCGTTTTTCGTTGAGTCAGACATAGTGCCACTCGGCGCCGACGGCCTCAATTCGGCAGTAAAAATGGGGGCCCTGGGGTACCCCACCTACAGTTGTGCAAATAGGAGGCCCCCCCTACCAGTTATACCGGGGGTACCCCCCCACGCCGTGGTTATGGATAGGGGTACCCCCCCCCCCCCCGACTGCAGTGCAACTAGAGGGGTACATATGTACCAGGTATGTACTTTTGCGGCAGACGGCGGCGGGGAAGGCAGGGTGCGGGGGTTTCTCATCGGATGACCCAATATCGCTGCAACAAGCACTTCGTTTTCACACTGCGGCGGTTGTTGGTGTACCGTAGGAGGCGGGATTGTTTGTTCCGGCTGCACTGTCTTGATCATCAACGCCAGGTTTTGGGTGGGGTATGGAGGTCCTCAGGTCAGGAATATCGGAATATATATGAGAAAAATGTATAGATAAGCAGGATCGAAATTTTCGTGGCTGACGTGGCTCGTGAACTGAGAAACTACCCGGTATCCCTTCCGTGAGCAACGCACGGTACTTGGTGGTGATGGCTTATTTTCTGAGCTCGTCACTACTACACACGGAGCAGGAATTACGAAGACGTTTGGTCGCGCGCAACCCCGACCTGCAGCCCTACAGGTAGTCTTGAAACCAGTACACATACTGTAATGTGTGGAGTTTCCAATTTTACCTGTAACCGGTATACGATGAGTTGCTCACTTCAGGAGCTCAACCGGTCGGAAAAATTTGCCTCAGAAGGCAAAAAGTTCAACCTCTAGTACCGTGGGACGAATTCCGTGTTGCACAATGTTCGTGTACACCAGGCGGTGGGGTTGCCATGCCAGTCAGGCCAACCCTGCCACTATGACCCGGAACACACGAACCGTCTAATATTTGCAAAAAAATATATACTGTAGTACAACCGGGTATTTTTTTCTGGTCAACGTGGGACGTGTCTTCTTTTGAATCAGGTTTGGGTAGGCATGGAGCTCCTTATGCCACGAGGCTCCGAAACATGTGGTGCTGTCTCTATAGTAGCGCGCGTCTACCCATCAAGGGATACCTCCTGTCGTAGTTTGCACCCCCCGCTCGATTTTTTATTGTATGCTCGCTGCTGTGTTGTCCTTTCTGGACGAGCAAATACAGGTTCCTCTCTTGCCAAGACCTTACAGATCTTCCAGAGGACATCTTTAGCGGGCTAGCGGCTTTAGAGATTCTGTGAGTGACTTTTGGCGGCGTCCAGCAGTGAGTGACGCTCTTGGGGACGCAGGTACATGAAACCGAAAGCGCCAACACGCAGTCTCGCGTGTTGAGAGAAATGCTGCGTGGCGGGATTTGAGGTCCAAGCATTTTCACCCTTTTGGAACTCCATGTATGTGTAGCGGGGAAAGCAAGTGATAATTTTCGGTCTTCTCGCTCTGTGAGCGTGCTGCCCACGACAGCTCACGCTACGCGCGTATTCGACGTACACTAGTACCACCCATTGGAATTGTCATTATCTCCCCACTCCGAGTTGTTGTGAAGCACTGAGTCCCCAGCAAAGTACCAGGACTCTGAATTCACTGAGTCCTCGTGTGTTCCCAGGGCCCCAACAACAGCTGAAATGACCATCCCCGCGAGTCCTCAAGGTACCATAACAAGCTGGAATCGCTGTGATTCACTGGTACTGGTACTCTGACGACCTTTGTTTGCACCTACCGGAGCTGTATTTGTACCCGGCGCTACGGGCATCATTCCCTGAGGTTTTGTACAACAGCCTGCGTTGCGTTGGATTGACCGAGTATCTACTGCATGGATATATTTAATCGTCAGGTTTCGCCCCTGAAGTCCCCAAGTGGTAAACAACCTCGAACCCTAGGCTGTGCTCTCATTTGGTGAGGCGTGCTGCCACAGGGAATAGGGATAGCACGTGCTGGCCGATAAGGTTCTTGCTGGCCAGTGGCGGGGCTGCTCAGCATAGGAACCGCCCAACTTCGGCGTGGTACGTCACACGTACCAGGCATACAAAGCTTTTGACCACAAATATGATAGTGGGGATGCTGATGACGACAATGGTCATGATGATTATGTTGGTATTGCCGATGGCGAGGATGGCAATGATGGTGATGGTGGTGATGACGACTGAGGATATGACAATGCAATTGATAACGATAATGATGGATGAGGATGATGATGGCGATGGTGATGACGCCGATAGGTAGTAATGATGATAATGATGATAACGATGGTGATGGTGGTCGCGATGAGCATGGTAGTGAAGTTCAAATGCAGTGGTGATGATGGCTGTGCCCGCAGTGACTGAGATGGTCATGATGATAAGGATGATGAAATTTAATTGTGATGATGACGATGTTCTAGCACTTCTACCAACAGTGAAGTATCGCCCATGGTCACAGCTAAAATCTTAACCTTGCCTTAACCTTGCCGCGCTAAGTTCTAACCCGCTCCGTGTAAAATATTTCCGCGGCTCTTGCGCAATGTGAACAGGCAGCTGAGAGGAATAAATCCAGCGTCTCTGGCGCCCAAACTGTTTAGCGGCTTGACGTCTCTCATAGAATTGTGAGTAGAAGCTCTTCGCGTTCGAATACAACCCAGAATTTTGGATTTTATTAACAATACTTGGGTGTCCTCAATCGCCTGAATTTGATTCATTCGTCGATATTAACAGTCTTGGAATGATGCTTGCGGAGTCTCTGTATCTGCCAAAATGCAGAGAGGTTGTGGCACCTGCATGTACAGTACTGTAGTGTCTGTGACAACAGCCGGAGATGGGAGAGAAAAAAAAACAGTTGGAAGAAAAGGCGTTCAAGTGGCTAATTTATTCTGACTGTGTGGGGCTTCTGGGTTTGGAACTTTCCCAGTATCGCTTGTTTTTGCAACACGTTTCGATAGGAACCTACTACTGCTGTAGCCAATGGAAGTTCTCATCGGGTCAACCCGCTTAGTGGTGCAGTGTACAGATACTTGAATGAGGCGTTCTACGATAGAGGTTCACCCTAATTTTTCTGGAGCTCCTCAATAAGGAGCTCCATAAAACGCACCCGAAAACTGAATTCAGCAAAACTCTAATTGCATTCCCATGAAAAACCTCATGGCCCAAGTATACAAAAACACTTCATTTTTCGAAACAAGACTGACATTCCGACGATTTTGGGTCAAGGGACCCCGTCATTCAGAAACCATTTTGTCGGAAATATGCTACCTCTATCGTAGGACCCGTCGAATCGTCAAATATTACTGAGATTCCGACTGTTTCGTGACTTCAACGGCAGTGCTGTCCTGAAGAAGGGCTTAATCGTATCTAACATGGTACGCCTTTTCTGAGCATTTGTGTTGGGCGATACACAGAGCTTTTAGGGTGAGGAGCCTCAAATCGCAGAACGGCAAGGGCGCCTTCCACTGTAGCATTCGTCTGAAGCGGACAAATAGATCGTGGAAGATAATAAGGGATATCGGAAACGTATCAACAAAGGAGGCAAGAGGAAATTATTGGAAGAACAGGCGTTTATAACCTGTCTGAATTGTGAAAATGACGAAAAGAAGGCTGGATGGTACGGTGCCCCTGGGGTTTCGTCTTAGCCTGTGTCAGCGTTCCCGTGGGTGTTCTCACTATTTTGCACATGCGTATGGTGAGCGATCGAGAACCCCACGGCGGAATTCGTTGCGTACATAGCTGTACCCCATGGCCATGTGACTACGTAGAGTGAATTCCCAAAAAGCGTGACTTCGTATGCCGGTGGGTGGTGCTATACAACAAACAGAGTCCGTGCGGATCGCTTTTGGGTTGCAGATGTCTCGATCGCGGCAGCTCCCCGTGTGCACGCCCAATGCCCAAAGGTGCGTGTGGTGTGTTCCTCGAAAATTAATATTTTAGGGGTGCACGGGGACAGGGTTAGAAGCGAATCCGTTCAACGCTGGAAAAGTGACACAACAATACCGTTCGCCTCGGAGGTGGAACCTTATTCATTCATAGCCATAAATCATAGTATAACTTTTGTCAATCGGTATATTCTAGGTGTTGCATGTTACGTGTGCAAATGCGCACATGGAGGGCCGGGGGTTTTGCAGGAATTAAATACTGTCTCCTAGAATAAATCATACCTGGTAAATTATATTCCACCCCTTTATAACTCTAGTACTGGTGCAGTCTCCACCAAACAAACACTTCGTTAAGGACCCGCGCCGAATCTGTCCAAAGTGCTTCGTCCCGGCTGAATTGTATTCCTAATGGTAAGAAGTATGTTGCACATTGGTTGTTGAACGGGAGACGCGACGGTATTCTAAATGGTACAGTGACAGAAGGTACTCGTCAATGAGAGAGAGATATTTGCGAAGAGCAGCAGAAACAGGTGGTGCCACATCGCATGGACGCGTTTCGATCACGGCTTCTCTATACACTGTGAGAGTCGAGAAATACGACAGCGTGGCGATTAGGAGTATTGAGATATTTCTGCAGGTTGATTTTGAAGCAAAAAAAAACATTATTTCAGCCACCGTGCTGTCGCTGTTGTTGTGGTTGTTATTGTGTTCGAGGCTGTTGCTGTTGTTTGTGTTTACATCTACTCTCCAAACTACGCAAAAGTGACTGTTAATACTTCGTACATGTGTAGGTTTATTTCACTTTTTCCTTGGGATTGTTCGCTTTTTTTCCTGCCTTGCCACTCAGATCCCTCTCTCTGACGGGGTGTTGTCACTTGTCACTTGTTGACGGGAATCTCCGACAATGAAATCGATATGTCCTCCATATTGTCTTATCTTGTGGCATCACCAATTGATACTGTCAATACTCGAAGGGATATTCGACAAAACCGTTGTACTTTTTCAGCCCGCGATTATAATCGACGTAGAAAGTGTCGAATGGCAAGCGACAAAGATTTTCTGTGGTTTTTCATGTTGGTGTCCTATTTTCCATATATCTGTCAATGTTTAACGTGTGTTCCAATCAAACCATCCAAACTGAAAGGGAATCCTGAATCCGATTGAACCAGATATTGAAGACGTTACCAATCAGACCTTACTTCTCGACAAAAATAGCCAATACAGATTGCGCAGTCCCCTTTGTCTAAGCCCTACTGAGTCCTATCCGATGTTTTATCCAATCACCTCCAACCCAATATCGATATATTGTGTCTGTTTCCCTCGCTATGCCCTTCTCTTGTGGCCGCGGTTAACGGAATTGCTAATTGTTACTATTTGAAAGGGATATTCGACAATGCCATCTGTCTTCCCTGCCCGCGAATATCTTCCAAGACCTGACGGCGCTGGATCGACTGTGAGTACTTTGTTCACCGTTCGCCGACTTTTGGGAACTCTCCCAATCAAGCTTCCACGGGTCGGATAGATAATCGATTCTCAGTGGGCAGTTTCATCGGGGGATTTACCGTTTGGGCCCCCTCATGGGGGTATACATATTTTTTCTCAGTTTGGTATGCGTATCGCTTTCCGGGATGGTCCATGTATCTCCCCTCTGGTTAGGTGCTCTCCTTGATCAAGTAGGTGTATTTACTCCGGGGATGGTCCGCTTGTATCCCTTGTTGGAGATGCAATCCTGGTCTGTATGGACTACAGCACAACGTGTTCTGGGCTGGGTTTGTTCTCAACAGAATTCTCCTCACCCCCTCATAACGGCAAGATAGGATATAGACCATCTAAATCGCGATCTGTATATTCTATAACGTGTGCAAGCTTTCCGGCTTGAAGCTGTTTTCGCATGATCGTCTCTAAAGTGTCTCGGTACCGAGGGAGGGCGGTGTCAACAAGCGGGGTAGAGCCCATTCAACACCGCTCATCTTTTACGCAAGAGTGTACGCACGAGGTGCCAAAACCCGCCTCACAAAGCGTGTCTCGGAAGGGTTCAGCCCCCCATTTGAATGTGACCCACCGAACACTTCCCTGCGCTTCGCGCTTGTGCGAGCCATACCTGCCTGGTGGGTGAAAACCTGACTTACTTCGGCCCGGCGTCGTAGGGACGCGAGGGTCTATGGCCATACGACTGCGGCAGTCAATGGCGTG
>JBBMHQ010067221.1:0-13636 GCA_037834295.1 Postelsia palmaeformis
TACGGTACGTGCCTTGCTTTTTATCGCGAGAAGACTTCAGCACTTTCTTCCCTCGTCGACTTGCGTCGAATTCTGCCCACCGCGGACATATATATACTCAATTCAAAATAACCATATGTGACGCGTTCAGCGTTAGAGGTGGTACATTTCCGATATTTTTTTCTCTGAATGACGGGGCTCCTTAACCCCAAATCGTCGGAATAATGCCAATCGTTCGACGAATAACGCAATCGTATACGGTCGGTCGCCCCGGTAGACTAGTGGTCAGCTTCAAAGACCACTACTGGTATTGGTACCCCAGTTCAATTCCCACCTTGGTGAGACTCTCTTTTTGAAAAAATAAAAAGGGACAAATTATTTGCTGAGAGCGCCTTCGTCGCGTGGGTGGGCGGAGTCCGACGCAAGTCGACGAGGGAAGAAAGTAGTGCTGAAATCTTCTCGTGATCAAAATGCAAGAGAAGTACCGTCCGTAGTGGGGGGAGGGAGAAGAGCCTGCTTCGTGACCCCGGATCTGAGATACGACTGAAGAGGGAGAGAGAGAAGAAGGGCGGAGAAAATAAATGGGTCGGACAAAAAAAACAACAACAACAACAACAACAACAACAATAACAACAACAACAACAATACTTGGGCCATGGGATTATTCATCGCGATGCAATTTGATTTTTGCTGAATGAAGTCAGTTTCCGACTGAGGTATGGAGTTAGGAGCCTCAGAACTTTAGCGTGAACTTATTTTTTCGTAGAACGCCTCACACAGACATATATTTTTGTCAAACATTTTTTTTTTTATTATCATCACTTTCACCTTCCAGCCTAGTTCGTAGGAGGTGTTACCCTCGACGCCCTTCTGGACCAGTCGTGGTCACAGGTGCCTGCCTTTCTCCCCACCGGTGCGTACCTTTATTTTTTATCGAGCATAGTATGCAGCATTCCCACTGCTCGTCGATTTTCATCGAATTTCAGCTAACTCGCGCTCTCGCGCTTCCCGGTAATCAATTTATTTCATGGAAGAAAAAGCCCCTGAGCATGCACTCGGTGGGGCTTGAACCCCCGAAATTGATCTTGACAGGCGCGGACTACCCATTAAGCCACCGGGGACGCCGGCTATTTGTCAAACATGCTGTATGTTATATACTCGTCGATGTACGGGAGGGACAGAGCAGTAGCAGTGATCGAAACAAAACGAGCTCCTATATCATCTATATCATATGTGGAGCCTCCTTCGTAGTACGCAGTCGTGCGCGCCCGCTATCAAATACCAATACCGGTCGGTGTGTGCTGACGAACCCAAACTTTGTTCCAAATATTTCGATAGGGGAACGGACGCGAGTATTAGATGTTCTCGCGAACATACACGTCGCCCGCACCCAACCTTTTAGACTACTATTACGAAGGAATATAGTTAACAGGACCGAATATTGTTACTATAAATACGGAAATATACAGGTTTTTGTATGGACCGTAGGTCCTATTAACTACCAGGTATATTCCTCCGTAATAGCAGCTGTATTCACTCGCGATGAACCCATTAAGGGCTGCATATGCAGTAGTTCCGATCGTGGGACGGAACACTCGGAACTATACTGCGATATGATGGAGGAGTATTCGGATGTAGGTATAGCAGAGTGCGGTACTACTATATAGTATTATGGGTTGACGCTATTAAAACTGCATGTGTGTCCTTCATTGGTCGGACCAATTTCTTTTCACTCACCCCTCGAAATCCAGCACACCGAGCGTCCGTGCCGATTCTCCGATTTCGAGAGATGGGAGCTTTGTTGTGGTCACAAACCCACGAACGACACGTTCGGAGATCCTATTCTAATACGTGAGTAATATGATTACTCCTACGGCGACTTTACTGCACATAAAGACAGTGCTGTACTTGACTCCGACTCCGAGTAATATGTCCCCAATCGTCCCGATGTTGAGCCTGTAGCCCAAGGGGGATGCAGTTTACAGCAGTACGCAGTCAGCCACTTACTTCACGTACGTACATAAACGCACATGAACACGCGTTTTTTTTCATTTTCCACGCGATTTTCCGGTATAAAATCAAACCTCCGATATTTCCCATGCCGATGTTTTTTTTCGGGGTTGGAAGGTTTTTTGGAGGTTGTGTGCTGATAATATTTGTCCGGAATGTTGGCTTTTTGGAGACCGTCTTTACTACAATCGAAATGGAAATTGTTCAGACAGTTGATTTCGAAGATTGTTTATGATTCGGAAAGTTTTGTCCAGATAGATTATGATTGATTTCGGGTGCTTGCTGTCCATAACATTCGGAATGGTCGTACTAACAACAGATTTCGGGTGCTGTCCACACTGATATTCGGAAGGGTCATACTAACAACAGATTTCGGGAGCTGCTC
Source organism: Postelsia palmaeformis (assembly GCA_037834295.1). Classification (NCBI taxonomy): domain Eukaryota; class Phaeophyceae; order Laminariales; family Laminariaceae; genus Postelsia; species Postelsia palmaeformis. Next base: position 2,375 of record JBBMHQ010067221.1, read on the forward strand.
ATCGGAGCAAAATGCCCAAACGTCAGGTGCTGTCCACAACATTCGGAGTGGTCATACAAACAACAGATTGCGGGTGCTGCCTATTGAACTGGAATAATACCCGAACGTTTTTTTCCAGGTTATTTCTGGCTGTGAAGTGCAATTAAATGTCCAAACAATCGATTTCGTTTTTTTTTTCCAATTACTTATTTCGGGCGATTGGAAGTCACTTTTACTCCGCGGTTTTTGTGTGGCCACCCAAGAAATCACCTACCTGCTCGAGAAAAAAATATCGTAGCCTTGAACCTACTACTTGTGCCAGGTGCACCAATATTATTATAATTGATAGACACCATAAATCAAACTCACATTACACATATATACATATATATATATATATAATTTGCTGTATAATACATACTTATCATTATCCCTGGCAGTATTCAACATGACTGGGCATATTAAACAGGCCACTTCCCGATGTTGTTGTAGAAGCAATACTATCACTAGGGACCGTGCATAGCAAAACGAACCTACGGTACGAACAAAAACCTGTTATACCTGTCTTTACTAACAACATTGGTCCTACGCATGTATTCACTATGATACCCCCGCGTGATAGCGTAGTATTCTATAATATTGTACTGACAAAATACTCTATTTGTAGCTCTAGAAGTAGCTGCCATTCTTTCTTAGACCAGAGCAGCCCTTTTCAAACTCGATAGTCCAGACGACTATATTAGGTTCAACCACTTCAGAAACCAATTATCCGAGCAATTCTAGTAAATGGACGGGTTCCGAACGCAATTTTGTCCCGACGATTCAAATTCATGCATGTGAATCCCTCGATTTGTTTTTTTAGGCAATTTCCGATCAAAAGATAGCTAGGTCTGGAAATCAATTGTCAGGGCAGTTCATTATAATATCACTACGTATAGAGGGTCTCCTAGACTGTCAGATTCGTCTGAACATCGTCTGGACAACTCCCATCATTGCTTGAATGACCAGAAACAAATTGTTCAGACAATTCCAATCAATGGACAGCATCTATCTGCAATTACTATGAAGAGTAGATGCCAGGACAATTGTTTGAATTAGTGTTACGGTTCGGTTGACCGTGGTAGAAGTTATGATGACAAAGAGGCGCTTTCATATTGTAGCTCCGCTCCAGACGGAAGGGTCCCATCACCCTTTATTCTCACATACTTCCTTGACCAACGCATCGGTCAAGGGACAAGAAATTTCTTCACATATAGCCATCTCCAGTTGGAGCCTCTTTACTGAAGTACCACAAGCTCGCTCTACTCTCCTGGAGACGTAGGAGCGCACCTCTCGACTCCGTCGGACTCCAGTCCTGCTCTGGCACTGAGGTTGGTTATTCTTCCTTGATTTTGTGTTCTTTTCTGTGCAAATGCCTCGTTTGGTGGTAGCCTATGGCCCCGGCCTGCCACACCTACCAACTACTTGAGAACCCTGCTTGTGTTGCCTCAAAACAATGACCTAAGGCCTCAGCCTGGTCCACTGGGTTCCGTTTCAAGGTGTTCAGTCCCTGTACATGCTTCGCGCTTCCTGGGCGGGTTTTCGTTCCTTGTGCCGGAACGGGCGGCGAGGACGCTCGTTTCTCCGTCCTGTTCCTTTTTTCATTTCATGTTGCTGAAAAAAATATCAGCCGCGTGTGCCGCGTCGTTTTTTTTGTGTGGTGCACCTTTCTCTTTTATTTTGTCTGTTGCTGTGGGACACCCGCTCTCGCAGCACCTATCCTGCAAGCAGCTCTGACCCACCGCTGACCACATGCAACCACGTGGAAACTCAACCCCATTGAAACTACGATAGCGCCCATGACGCTCAACGGGTGCTCGATATTTGGGCGGTCTGTACTCGATTTTATATTTCGTTTTGACGGGGAGTACCTGAGTACCAGGTATGGTTTACGATGCACGGCACAATCAGGAGAGCGAATCGCTCCCTGGCGCGTGTCCACAACATGTATTCTCACTCCGTTACCCCCAGTTTGCGTGTTTGGCTAGACGTGTGTTGAATGAATGGCACAGGCGGGAGTATCAAAGCTGGCAGCGCACTTGTACATCACCCTCCCCCCTTTTCCACACAGCGGTAAAAAAAAAGAATGAATGAAAAATAAGCGGAAGCCTGATGATGATGCAAGGTTTGAGCGAGCGAGCGAGTGTCCAAGTGTGCTCGCTTATGAGACTCTCACGCTCGTGTTCCACAAGCGAGCTGTCACGTGCGTCGTTACTGCCGTCGCTTGCCTATCACGTGCTCGTGTGCTGCCCGTACCACGTTGCGTGTGTGCTACCGTCGCCACTCCGCCACGCTTCGTTTCTGCTGTTGTATATGCAATAAAGACGCATCAATGCATCACGACTAACGCAACACACACAAGTTAAAGGCTCTTTCTTTTTCATCCCCCTTTCTTAGCTATTGTTCTTACAAGTTGAAGGTCGATACGCATCCTTGCAAGCCACGTTTTTTTTTGTATTTGTCTTGGTAACGCTATAGCTGTTAGTCAGACCATCTATAGAATAGGTAAATTACATGCGAGTATACACTGTATTATTTTATACCAGGCACCCAGGCCGCAGCATTGTTCACGGTACCGCTGCTGTACTGCGACCTTGCTGCCGTACTGCGATTTTTGCTACCGCCCGACTGACTGCTGTGCCGTGATTTGACGCAACGGCTCGAAGACTTGCCCGCGCGCCGTCACAATAACAGGGAGGGACTAAAAAAACACGCGATGGAGCAGTTGCAAAGCTCAACCGAGGATGAGCGTTAGACCAGAAGACGACGACCTACGTCTTCTGTTTTGCGTTTTTCTTCGGGTCGCCCTTAGATTCAGGGTTGTCGTGGTGTTTCATGTCCATATGCTGGTTGGCTTGGCTTGTATTAGTGGGATGGGCAGCGTAGGGCTTGGAATTTCGGAGTGTGAAGCTTTTCTTTGTGTCGTGTGCGGTACCGGATATTCTTCGTTACGACAGCGGGTTAAAAGCTGTTTGTGGTTATCACTATTTGGAAAATGAGTATGGTGTGCGTGATCTAGGTTCCCGTGCTAGATCGAAGTAGTGTTTCTGCACTGGTCTTGTTTTTCCTGTTGGAATTCCTTCTATTTTCAGTGTTTACCTGTCTGTTTTGCCACTTTGAATTTATCCCATTTTCTGTGTTTCCGATGGCCCCTATCGTCAAGGAGTTCCGCATTTCTCTTCCTGTGTTTCCGAGTACCCCTATCATATCTTGGTTTTGGGTTTTGGATCAAATGCTTAAGTGGATTTTTGGCGAGTACCCGCTTTAGGCGACAGACAGGGCGTTAGACGTTTGTGTCATAGCGTGGGCTTGCTACCCTATGTTATTCCATATGTTTTCTACAGCAGTGGTTATCGATTCGCGTGTTAGGTTTCAATCGAAGAGGCCGAGTTGGTTCTTTTCCGTTTGGTACTATTAATAATGGTTTCCGTTTTGCGTGTCGTGTTTCAACCGAAGAGGCCGAGTCGGCTATTTTCCGTCCAGTCCGAGTGGTTTTTGGTTTTAGTTTAGCGTTTGCTTTCGCTCTGCCTTGTAGGTTTGCTTATCGTTTCCACCGAGGAGGCGAAGTCGCCTTCTCTGTTGTGTTCGATTCCCGTTGGATTGTTGAAGAACTAATATACCTGGTAAGTGATTCACGCCTAGGCGTTAGGGGACACTGCGCTTATTTCATCGCTGAATGAGCGTGGGGGGACTTTAGCCATCAAACAGTGGTCGGGCAACCGAACGCGCAGTGAAAAAGCAAGGGTGTGGGTTTTTCTCAGGGATTTCCCACTGATGGCCTTTGCGATTTCGGTTTCGTTGTTTATCCCTGAGGCCGTTATTTGTGTTCAAGGGCTTTGCGGCTCTTTAAACTTGGTTATAGTCACAAGATTGCGATAGCCTTTTAACGCCCATTCCGTCATTTGCATCATGCTAGGGGGCATGTTACGGTTCGGATGACCGTTGCAGGAGTTATGATGACATAGAGGTGCTATCATATTGTAGCTCCGCTCCAGATGAAAGGGTTCCATTACCCTTCCTTCTCACCCACTTCCTTGACCATCGCATCGATCAAGGAACAAGCAATCTTATACCATCTAGCCATCCACAGTTGGAGCCTCTTCACTGCAATACCGCAAGCTCGTTCTACCCTCCTGGTGACGTAGGAGCGCACCTCTCGACTCCGTCGGACTCCAGTCCTGCTCTGGCACTGAGGTTTGTCTCCATGCCTTGAATGTGTGTTCCCTTCTGTGCAAATGCCTCGTTTGGTAGTAGTCTGTGGCCCCGGTCTACCACACCTACCATCTGCTAGAGAACCCTGCTTGTGTTGCCTTATAACAGTGACTGAAGACCTCAGCCTGGTCCACTGGATTCCGTTTCATTAGTTCAAAGAGGGGCTCCAAAATGTTTTGTTCGGACAACTTGAATTGGTACAGAAACACCGAACACCTACTAACTGTTCAAACCACCTCATTAGCAGGCATTCTCCCACAGATTCAATTACCGGAACAAACCCTTTGATACGGGTATAACCCCGTGTTATGAGGCTAGAATTGGGCAGGCAATTAGTCAACCTTCTACCTTCTAGCCCATCGGAGTAAAACCTTCACAAGTGTCGACGACGGCAGTGATCGATCTTTTCGTGAACAGGGTTGCCTCGGTTACAAGGAGCAGTGGGTGAACACCCGGGAGTTTGCCATGAGGCCAGATAATAGATTTTGTGACGGGTGTATATTATAAACCACCGAAGATGAACTGAACGAATGGGGCTACCACTTCGTCCCAGGATCCCATAAAGTTATCCACAGATGGTATTTGTACCAAAACCCATTAAAAAAAAAACCGCCTCATGTTTCCAGTTTCACAATCACACGCATCCGCACGGTCAGACACACCAGCCTGGCGGAATATTCACTCACGCAAATCACACATATATATCCACGATCAGACACATCAGGCATCAGGTATGGGTGCGACATATGACGAACGGTCATGGCCAACATGGTTGTGACCAACAGACAGAACATGGGTCCTTGGTAGAGGGTTCGAATTTCACGTCCATGATATCGCTTTTAGAAGAAAAGCGAGTTTCTTCACGTCGTGAATCCCAAAACAACTCCTGGGTCCCCATAAATTGGAACCGCGTGTTGGTCTCACGCGTCGACCCGTCTGTATATTAAATATCAGGTCCGTTCCAGGGAGGGAGAGAGCATTATAAGCCTTTTACACATGTATGGAGTAGGCGATTTGTTGACCTTTTACCTTTAGCCCAACGGACTTAGACCTTCACACCCGTTCAGCTAGGGCACAAAGCAATCAAATTGTCAGCATAATCTGTCGCCCAAATGAGGTTGCAGTGGTTCCAAAGGGGTTAATTAACAGTCCTCAAGGTCCAATGTCTCATCAACTTTAGTTAATACTAGGGGAATTTCTCACGACACATACGTAACCAAATATTTTTCGAAAAGAGCAAGTTTATGGAAATGTGGGCTTGCCAAAATAGCGAAAAACTTGCCGATGTTGCTTTTCGATATTTCCGTTCCGCTTCGTTGGCGAAGTTGCTATTTATTAGCTACTTTTTTAAACCAACAATGCCAACGCAAGGTTGTATATACCAAACCACCGACGCCTCACGCTAGTAGACTCGCTATAACTTTTGAAGTAGAGGGAGATACGAAGTATACCCGGTGGCACAGATCACAGCGATGGTAGGGCTGGCGAAACTAGCCGTGAGCCCCGGGTGGATGGGACATGGGTATCGTTCTGTGCGGGGACTGAAACAGAATCACAGAATCACAAACAGCAGCTCTCCCAGCTATTCCCAGCCGTCTCAGCTTTTTTCCGAGGGGTTTTCGCAGGGCTGGAAGAACTGCCGACCTCTGAGGTACGTGGGCTACGCCTGGAGTCCTTTGTGTGACAGGACTTACTTTAAAGAGCGCGTCGGCATCCCGTCGGCTACCTGCTCTGCGACTGTAGGGGGTTTAACGAAAAATCTGAGGGCGTTATAATGCGAATATTTGTCTAATATTGCTACACATTGTGCAGTTTTTCACGGTGTTTCACCACAGAAGGTTTTGACAACTTCATGGAAAGCATGCCTTGCCAAAAAAGCATTTTTTTTGCTGTTTCGTTTTGTCGTTAGAAACCACCCTCAATGGCCAACTGTTAATAGCAGTCTTACTTGCCCGGCTAATTTCGAATAAATTTAACAGATCAATTCGCGTCTGTGCTGCAGTAGCATTCAAAACACTAAATTATTATGACTCGGTCATTTGTCCAGGACATTAGTGACAAATGGTCGAGTACAATAACTTTGGAAAGTTGAAAAAAATACTGCTCAATGTGAAAAGGGGGCACGGGTGTGTAGCTAGTAAGGAGCCACAGGGATGTCGGTGCTGGGTAGAGCACGCTGCTTGCTTGCGGTTCACGAATTTCTTAGTATTGCTCCTAAGGTGATTTGAGAGGAAGGTGGGAGGAACTGGAGTGATCAGTAGTGAGCTTCGCCAGGAACACGGCTCAGTCCAGATGCCAACTAAAACTAGACTGGTATGCAGATACGAGTATTAACATACCGAAGGTTTCCAAGCGCTACGTATACGTGTAGTCATACAAGATTCGCCTACGGGTATGTTCCCAAAACGCTACTCGAAATCGTATAAGACTCGCAAACGGGTATGCTCCCGAAATTCTACGCTTATAACCGTACAAGATTCGCAAACGGTTAATGTACGTTCCTCTACAGCCGGTCGTCCCGGTAGACTAGTGGTCACTGGCATTGGTACCCAAGTTCAAATCCCACCGTGATGAGACTTTCATTGAAAATAAAGGAACCAATAATTGATGAGAGCGCCTTCGTTGCGTGGGTAGGCGGAATTCGACGCAACTCGACGAGGGAAGGAATTGCTGAAATCTTCTCGCAATAAAAATGCAAGGCACGTACCGTAGTGGGGAGGAGGGAGAAGAGCCTACTTAGTGACCCCGGATCTGAGTTACAACTGAAGAGGGAGAGAGAGAAGAAGGGCGAAGATAATAAATGGGGTGGACAAAAATAAAATAAAGTTGTCCACTACCGAGCTTTACTGCGTACCTATATACGTGGCAACATAGTATCTCTGTGGCGTAGCTTTGTGGCCAAATAAATTGTCTGCTTGTACTAGTATCTCTTTTATTAATAGCGGTGAAGAATCAACACGGACACTGGTTGTGCTGGATGTCGACTGGAAGAAAAAACGGTTTAATGTGAAGAACATACACACACTGCTTTTTTTCGCCCGACGTGTTTTTTGTCTACACATAATGCAACGATTACCCGCCGCAATACATTATTTTCCTGAACGAGCGTGTCGTTTCTCTGGGCCCTCGGACGAAGTGGTGTGGCTATCCATATCGATCCACAGGAAAGGTTCGTGCCTGGACGCACGACCGCGCGCCACGAAAACCCACCAGCCGATCGATGTTTTTCAAAATACCCCGCCGTTTTGCACCAAACTCTATCAAACACCTGCCGCGCTCAATGGACATCGAAATGCCACAAGGCTGCCCTGAAGAACTATTAATAGTTATTGATTTGTTTCGGGAACGAGAAAACAGCCATGTATGTGTGTGTGTTCTTCGCATGAAACCGTTCTTTTTCACGCGTCGATATCCAGAACAACCAAATGTCCGTGCCTATTCTCCAATCATACAGGAGATACAAGTTATGTGGTCACGAAGCTGCGCCACAGAGATACTACGTTAGTTACCAGGTACCATTTATTTATTTATCAGATATTGGTTTTACTCTATGGTTGAGTTATACAGTAGTTGACCCTTAATTTCGGCGTCTGCTTGTTCCTGCTTTTCCTTGGGGCGGTGACGATAGCGAGCGGTCGCCCTGACACTCGACACGCAACACCGCTCCGGATGTCGATATCACTGGCAAGGAGATTGGAGATCGTGCCACAACGTTTTCCTGGCCCACACTATGAAGTGCAGCGCACACTGAACTGTGACTGCACTACACTACCCTAGGCATCTAATGGTCGACAGCCAACTGTCGTGCTCTACACGATGAGCCGACCTCTCGGCAGACTTATTTGGTTTCTATTTATAGCACCTGCCCTCGAATGTCTGCGAAGCTGAAGAAAGGAAATCCACTTTGGAGCCGCCGGTGCTGTAACGATTCAAACATACACAAGTACCGGATACCAGGTATCGCTTCTATTTCTCGGTTCGTCATGCTGATCCCTGTTCGGTGTGCAATAGCAAGGCCGCGTATGTGTGCTCTTCTTTCCCGTCGGCATCCAGCACACCCAACTGCAGTGTCCGTGCTGATGATCCATTCTTTAGAGAATGCTAGAACCCCCGGAGATGCGTCGTCAAGTACCCGCGTGTAGGCGCTTCGGCAAATGTACGTACGACTTGGCACTAGAGTGGAAGGCTTGCACGCAAGATCCCCGTATTTCGGACCTGGTATTAATTTGTCGAAAAGTTGATGCAAATAATCAGGAATCCTGAGCGATTGCGCCCTTTTTTCGGCATTTTTTTCGGCCCAGTAGCCTAACCCCTATAGTGGGAATGTAGCCTTCCTTTCCGCAGCATCTTCGATGACGTCTTCCCAAGAGGTACATTATCCGCCCGCAGAACAGCAACCTTTTCGTGAATTAATACCGTTTTTTCATCGATGATGTAACCAGTTTGCTTCGCTCCCTTGCGTGAAATAAAATTGTACTCTGTAAGCGTGTTCGCGGGCTTTTTGTGTCACACGCTCGCAACTCCGAATACCCTGAAACACTTATTGAGCCATCACTCGCTGCGTACGAGCACTGTCTGGAGCACTCGACGCCTTCACTGACCCAATCAGGAGCCTCCCTCAATTTTAGCGGCCTGTGGTCTCCTGTGAGGAGCTGTTTTTGAAGCTGTCCGCCGGTGAAGTGGAAGTTAGGGGTTGTTTTTTGTCTCATTTTGTGCACCCCAAAGTTCGACCAAGTTCGACCACCGCAGCATCCCTGAGTCCAGGGGTAGGGGCCTCTGTTGAGAACCCGCGGGAGATCAGTCTTGAGATAAAGTCTATTAACAGCTGCTGGATAAACCTCTTTCAAGTCACCGTCGCTCTCCGATGAGCACGAACCAGCCAGAGATCTAAAACGCAGTGTGTGCGTGTGTGTCAAAACAGCCACGTTTTCTTACAAAATCTGGCGATTAGAGTGGCCGGAAACCCGGAGACCAGGAGACGTTCGAGTGCCCGCGTGGCCTTGAAAAAACAAGCTCGGTGGTCACAACACATATATACTGAACGACGATGCAGTGCTTCGTAGTATGGAGAGTGGACAATGCACCGCTGTCTCATCATACTGAACACGATAAGGACAAGCGTGTATGCTCCGTGTACGCATCGACACCCAGCACACCCAGTTGTGCCCCTAACGGTTCGTCATCCTCGACAGACACAGCAGGCTCTGCGGTCACAACGCCACGGCATATAGTTACTATGACATTGACTGCAGGTCAACCATGTGCCATCGCACTCGATACGAACCGCATCAGAGTAATAATATGCGGGCGATCCCGATATATCGAGGGAGAACGTCGAAGGACGAAAACATCGAAATAACGAACTAAAAGACGGAAATGTCGACAAATACACACGCCAGCAACGCACGAGCAAACATCGAACCCATGAAAGAAAATATGAGGAAAAAGGAAGATAATGGAAAGGAGCAAGAGAAATAAACCAAAATGTGAAAAAATACTCAAAAAAAATACTCCGAGTACATAAATACTCCTGCGACATCAAACACGTAAATACTCCTGCGACATCAAACACGTAACACGTCTTGCGAACAGCACGGGGGGAAGAACCACCAAAGAAGGGGCGGAAAGAAAACACTCCTATTGATATAACGCGGCAATCCAAATTTTCGTGTACCCTGCACGGCAAGATATATTTGAGCTGGACGAAGCCGAGTATTCGGACTGGGCTGGGTCTCTTTTAGCCTACGGCAGAACATTATTAGAATTTCGCCTTCACTCGTGGATAGACAGGGGACAAGACGCGGGGTTGCAAACGATCTGATTCATCAGCATAATAAGAGGGACGTGGCAGTGATACGCAACGAGGAGAGAGGGATACCCCGAGTAGTACTGCTGTTTGTTGCAGGTTGCGACATGGAGTGACATTGGGCTATAGAACCGTCACGCGATGAATCGAGCCCCCCATCCAATGACTCTCAACCGCTCTCATACATGAATCATCATGAAGAGGACTGCAGCGCAATAAGCATGATGAGCCGTCTCCTGAAAAAGAGAACCTGCCTTTTCAGCCAGTCCGGGCAGCTCCTGCATTCCGCTCCCTCACCACGACACCCGGGATCTACTGCACCCGGCGTCGTCGGAAGCTTGCATAGCCCCTTCAATATTGCACGCCCATTGCGTGGAAAGTATACTCAGAGGTGGAGTCACAGTTAGGTTTCTGCACAGCAGCAGCAGCAGCAGCAGCAGTGCAGTACTGAAAGGGCACAAACAAACGACCCAGAGATGGCGAACCAAAGCATGATATTGTTTGGTAAGGTTAAGCATTGAACCCGTGAGCCCCCAGAAGCACGGGTACGATCAACTGATGCCCGACTCCTTGCGTGGTCACTCGGACACTAATCGGTATCACCCCAGTGGCCGTCGCTGTAACCCTCACATGTGATCGTCCACTTTCCTCCCCGCAGCCCGACGAGGGTTGACTGCATCCACGTCCTGGTGATCAACTACTTGGGAGTGACATGGGGTTCGTTGTGCAGCATCAAATGAGAAGCCATTTCTGCAGTACCGGAAACTCCCGTATCTTTTCATCCGTGTACTGAAAGCAAACCACCAGCAGCATCTCTTTTGAACAGCGTCAACACTGTTTAAGGTGTCGGAAAGAAGCTGCCCACGAGGAGTGTGTTGTGCGTGTGCTCGCTCCAAACTTCGTCAAAGCTCCCAAGAGGATTGACACAGCAGCAGTTTGAGCACAAACCCGACGTTACTATTGCGTCGTCCGGAATGATTCGATTCGCCGAGCTTTGCAAGGTACATCTATACGTCGACGTCCTACCAGTACATGTTTCTTGCGAAGGACACTGAATAGGTCGCGAAGGTCGGCCGGCGACCCCCCGACCTCTAAGGTCATTTTAACGAGGGCCAGAGAACCAAGAGCCAACAGGAGGACCATTGTTTAGTGAACAAAGAGGCAGTTTCACTTTGAGACAAAATCGAAAACGCCTGGCTCAACAACAGCCTTTTCAAGCGTAATAT
>JBBMHQ010067232.1:0-13631 GCA_037834295.1 Postelsia palmaeformis
GAAGATTTCAGCATTTTCTTCCCTCGTCGACTTGCGTCGAATTCTGCCTACCCACGCAACGAAGGCGCTCTCAGCAACTAAGTCTTGTTATTAATACTGCAGCTCGGCTGTTTGTTGTACGTAAATGATCGTGAAAAAGGAATATGATCTGGTCTTGAGTCCAAAATGTATAGCATATGAAACTGCGGCAAAGCCGAGCGAAACCCCAGTTGACACCGGGAGAAGAAGGAAAATAGCTGTGTTAGTCTTCGTGCGTTATGGACTTGGAAGAAGAAAACATCGGACATGCAGTGAGACACAAGACGGAAAGTATACCACAAAATAACTACGAACGAATTAATACTGCGGGTATTATATCCACTGGTCAAGAAATATATACTCCGTACATACTATTAAATACCTGGTGTCCAAACTTTTTTCACTTAATAATTCCAGAGGGGCAGGTCGTTATCTATGTGCTTTGGGCGCCCCCGTTATACGTGTACTTGTTATACAAACTATCTTGCAAAAAACTTGTGCAACACCTTTTGGTCAACAACTAAAAAGTTCCACGGTGGCCAAAATCCAACCTTGCACCGGGCCTTGCTTTTATGGGGGGGTCGAGGTGGGCAGGGGCGGTGACATTTTCCCTAAAACACCCCGCCCGGTCAAAGGTCAGCCTCGGGACAAAGCGGACAGCAACCGATAACAAGTCAGTGGTATTATTGCACGAGTCAAGTTGCAATGAATGGTGTTGCAACTAGGGTCTCCCGCCGGGTATCTGGCCATCACGTGGTATTGAACGGAGGCGAGGGGGGGGCGGCGGCGTTGAAAAAGCCAGGAAAACACCGTAATGAATGGCATCTACAAAGTGTGACCCTCGCACTGGTGTTGTACGTGGGAGGAGTATTTTACTGCAATTATTCGGAATATACCAGGTATTGTTTTGAAGGAACGTAACATAGCCAATGCCGACCAAACGAACAGAATATGAGCTTCTGACCACTGAGAGTACGAGCGCAGCAGCAGCACGGCGATGGATATCGCGCTCCTCCAAAGTACAAGCAACGAGCGCCTTCTCCAATTATTCCCAGTCAAGAGCGTGAGAAACAGGCGTAAGATTGAAAGATTCGCCAACAAGAGCGCATCGGACTCTGCGACTGAGCGGAGAATATCGCACGAGCTCTGTCGCACGACCTTTTGTCCTTCACGCAACTCCTTTTTTTTTCGTTTCACGAACATGCCGAACCAAATTGGATTGGCACGTCTGCATCGCTACGACCATTGCCACAAAGTCTTACTGACTACTACTGTACATATATAATGCTGAAGAGCTCTGGTGCAAGCTACAGTCAGCAGCGGTCATCAGCAACTGGACTCAAATGTATGATACTTCGTTTGTATATTATTCCGGAAACCCCCGACAAAAAATGCAGGCTCCAGTTTTAAGCCTACTGAGTTTGTGCACAACGCCTGCCGTTTCTCGTCCCCACCAACCCCCCGCCAAGCACAACACCCGCCTAGGATAACCCTACCACACTGCCTTCCTAGCATTCGCCCCCGCCCCCCTCCCCCCCCGAGACAAATACCCAGGCAATCCCGTGCACTACATGCTGCAGTTGAAGCAACGTGATTCAGGAAGGTGCCCAGTCGACTTCGAGCACAATGTATACACATTGCACACCAGGGAGCAGGCTCTGGCTCGGCTCGAAAGTACAAGAGCATCGTTGCGGCGGTTCGACGCAGTAATTCAGGCCCACGAAGGGTTCGCGGCCAACAGCAAAATCGCCCCGGCAAAACCAGTTTTCCAAGGCGTGCTATGCACTTACGCCTTTTTTCTTCCCCCAGTTCTCTCAAAAGCGCGGTAAAAAGAGCGCATGCTCCGCTCCGTATGGGAGGCAGTCGCAGGCGCAAGGGGAAGGATCAATCCCATCGGCGGGGATGAAGAACGGAAGGAAGGGAGGCAGGCAGAGATATCGCACACACACACACCAACGCAAAAAAAACAACAACAACTAGGAGTTGAGCAACGGTGGTATCAGCATGCTCCGTTCTTTTCCCTTGCACTGTTTCGCATTTCTTGGTGCGCGAGCCTGCTGGCACATGACACAATCAGCATTCTGCCGACACAGCATTCGCGTTGAGGCGAACAGGCAACGACCCTTGCTGCACGCCGGCTTCAGCCCTCCGCTATCTCCTGCTCGTCGATGAAAGCTTGGTCGTCTTTCCTCTCCTCCTCGGCGCCCTCCACCGCGTTCACTGCTTCGCACTCGTCGATCCAATCCGTGTAGACATCTATCGGTTCGGTTAAGTCTGCAGCAACGATCGATGAACAGGGAGGGGTGATAGGTGTCGATACCAGGGAGCGCGCGGGAGGGAAGGGGGAGGGGGGGGGCGGGAAAGCAGGTAGGCAGGCAGGCAGGCGGGCAGGCAGACAAGGAGGGAGGGAGGTGGGGTTGGGGTAGTGCTTTTCCCGGGAAGGTTATCTGGCGCAGCCGTTGCGCGTGCGCAAAAAGACGCCCGGGCTCACAACCGGTGGTAGCCTCCGGGGTCTCTGTTTCCCTGCCTCCAGAATAATTGGCTGTTCGGGTTAACAAGGCGGGGATACTGCTTTACTGTAGGAAATAAATGTGCTGAAGACGATACCCTTGTGTGGGTTTCGTAACCGAAACACGTGATAACGGCAGGGATCGATCTGCACCTTGGCCTCGAAAGCCTGGGGGGGGGTTTCTTGCTGAGACCGCAAGCAGCCAGGCAGGCTCCTCCTTACGTGAATATCACCAACCAACACCACAGAGGACGAACAACAAGCCGCAAGGCCTTCGCCAGCCTCGAGACGTCAGCTCACTTGAATCCTCTGCACCAAAAACACAACACCTTCAACCAGCAGAATTCATACAGCGTATGTACTTCAGGCGAGATGAACTCTCGTTGTTCGCCTAGAGCTGTCGTCGAATACCAGGCACAACTTTTGACATACGTTGCAAGCTCTTCCAGGGCTTTAAGGCGAGCCGTACACAGCCAATCTCGCCGGGCTCGTACAAGACCCCTCCCGAACGCATCCCTTTTACCGACCTCGATACGATGGAGTGTCGCACTCAGGGTAACCAATGGTGACCCTGCAGAAATCGTAGCAAGCGCTGCCAGGTCGAGCCTGGAAGCAGAAGCTCGCAAAACTACTCTACGGATAAGTGCGATGGACGCAGCGACTCACAATTGATACCCATCTCATAGTTGATATCGCACATGCGGCACTGCAGTCTCGCCGTTCCTTCTTTCCGATCCCTGCTCAAAGCGGATGTAAACCAGGGGCCGGAGAGAGAGAGAGGGTTTGAACGCGAACGCACAGATCGGGTAGGACAACGGGGGCAGAAGCAAGTTGTTGACCAATGAAAAAACAGCAGTAATGTTACTGTAAGAAGAGACTGCTGTACTGCCGTGTCCCTGGCATTACACAGCAGTTCAGCGCCAATTAATATTGCCGGTCTTGTTCTCCCGAGGCGTCCATATTAACGGTTGGGATATGGAGGCATGGACTTACTGTACCATTGGTGCTATATTAGCACTATACTCAAGTATTACCATTGCTGCCGCGGTTGGAACGTTATGCTGCGGCAGCTTCGCAAGCTTCTTGCAGGAGAGACCAACCCTGATGCCGTACAACTCGGGGCCAAAATCCGCGCAGAGTGCTTTACTCCAGCCACACGGTACTCGCCCACCAGCAGCATTCGGACACGAGGAGAGCGACACGCTGTGCTGCCATATGTAGGAGCACAGTGAGCTCTAAGATATATGTTCTCGGCTCCATCGTCGTGCCTATATCGTCCCCCCTGGAACAGACCCCAACATTCGCCGAGGCTACGGATACACCTACCTCATTTCTTCCTTGGTATATCGTATTGAAAGACAGCGGTTGTCCATGTTTCAAGCCCACTACTGCTATCGCCAGTTACGTGACATGTCCCGAGGACAAGACATCGTCGACGCCCTACCGAAAGTCCTCGAACTGGCTGTGAGACGACAAGATATTCCACTCGTGCTCACGCGTGCTTAAGCCTTTATCATTGTGGCCCAGGCCGTGCTTGATTCTACATGAAACCTGGCGCGTACTCCGCGCTGCTATATGAGCCGAGGGAGGAAGTGTCGCAGACGTCAACGAGTCGAACTGGGGGTCCCCGACTCTCATTGGCGTCAATGAAACACATCGGCACCCCTACGTGGAGTCTTTCTCCTCCGAAGACGGGTTGGTGCGCCTATCCTTCTTTTTTGTCGGACCGCCGGAAGATGGTGTTGCCGAAGCCGATTCACGCTCCTCCCGAGTGTGGGTGTGACATTGCTTAGCCATGTGGTCCAGCACCGGTGGCAGGAAGCAGGACCGCACGAATGAGCGCTGTTAGACCAACACCAGCGAGGAGGGTGAATCGGCTCCGAAAACGCCTTCCGCCGGCTCGAAGAGAAACAAGAAGAGGCGCCGCAACCCGTGTGTTGAGGGCGAAGGTTCTCACGTAGCGGTGGGTGCCCAGGCGTGGTAGGAACTCCGCAAGTCTGGCTCCCTGTTCTGAAAATTCGAAAAGTGTGCTGGCAAATCCAGTGCAAACAACTTCAGACGTGGGGGGGTATTGTGGATTCCAAGCCCTCGGCCCCATCGTCGTATGTATATCATCCGCCGTATCATAGGCGCCGCTGCTACAGGTACACGTCATTGCATCCTTCGTATATCGTATTGAGCGACTGCGATCGTCTCTGTTCCAGGTCCATGACTGCTGTGGCCAGTTACGTGATATGTTTCGTGGACAAGACACTATCGACGCCCCACCAAAGGTCCGTGAACTGTGGGACGACAAGATATTCCGCTCGTGCTCACTCGTGCTTTTTCCTCGCTCGTATCTTGTATCTTTGTACTTTTCTTGATGATCACTTTTACTTTCCAGCTCAACTCGTAGGAGGCTCTTACCCTCAGCAATCTTCTGGACAAGCCGTGGTCACAGGTGTCGTACCCCCCCCCCTCCTTCCGTGCGAGCCTTCATTTTCATCGCGCATAGGGTGCAGCACTCCCACTGCTCGTCGGCTTTCATCGAACGCTACTAACTCGCGCTCTCGTGCTTTCCGCCAGTCAACTTCTCTACAAGGAAAAAAAAGTCCTGACGAACATGCACTAGGTGAGACTCGAACCCACGAAATTGATTTTAGCAGGCACGCGGACCACCTATCAAGCCACCGGGAATGCCAGCTGGTAGGGCCCATAACGTGCTTGATTCTACATGTAACCTGGAGCACACTCCGCGCTACTCATCAACCGAGGGGAGGAAGTGCCGTAGACGTCGAGTCGAACCCGGGGCCTTAACCCCTCATCGGCATCGATCGAACACATGGGCACCGCTACGTGGAGCCTCTATCCTCCGAGGACGGGATGGGGCCTTTATCCTTCTTTTCGTCGAACCGCTGGAAGATGGCGTCGCCGAAGCCGATTCACCCTCCTCCGAGATGTGGGTGTGACACTGCTTAGTCTTGGGGTCCTTGTTGCTGCAGCAACGGTGGCAGGAAGCAGGACCACACGAATGAGCACTGTTACACCAACATCAGCGAGGGAAGTGCATCGGCTTCGGAAACGCCTTCCACGGGCTCGAAGGAGACACAAGAAGAGGCGCCGCAACGTGTGTTCTGAGGATCAAGAGTCCACGTAGCGGCTCAACAGTCCACGTAGCGGTAGGTACCCAGGTGTGGTAGGCAGTCCCAAAGTATTTTTTCCCTTTTTTTAAGTGTTCGAAAGGTGTGGTTCCAATGCTTGACACATTCAAACGTGGGGGGGGGGCGATGTGGGTTCCAAGTTCTCGAGCCAATCGTCGCACATGTATCGTCCCCCATATATTAGGTCCCGACCATCGCCACGGTAAAGGCATGCACATTATTCAGAAGGTACTTCGTAGCTCCAAAACCAGAGACTCGTGTTGCTATTGCCCGACACGTGACAGGTTCCGTGGACGCGTAATAGTCGACGCCCTGCCAAAGGTCCTTGGACTGTGAGATGACAAGAGATTTCGCTCGTGCTCACTCCTTTTTTTGCCGTGGTCAGTAGAGCCAAATCGTGCTCGACCCTGCACAAAACCTGGCGCGTACTCAGGGCTATTCTACAAGCCAAGGGAGGAAGTGCCGCGGATGCCGAGCCGAACCGCCGGGTCCCTCCCCTCAATGGCGTCGATGAAACACCCGGGCGCTTCTACGCGGAGTCTATGTCTTCAAGGACGGGTTGGGGCGCCTTCCCTTTTTTTTCGTCGAACCGCTTGAAGATGACGTTGCCGAATCCGATTCACGTCCCTCTCCGGCGTGGGTGCAACACGCTCAGTCTTGCTGCCCCGCTTGTTGCAGCACCACTGGCAGCAAACAGGATCACACGGCTGAACGCCGTTACACCAACATCAGAGAGAAGTATGAATCGACCTCGGAGACGTCCGCTCCAAGATAAACAAGAAGAGGCGCCGCGACCCGTGTGTCGTCAGGGCGAAGGTTTTTACGAAGCCGTGAATCGGCTTCGGAAACGTCTTCTACCGGCTCCAAGAAAAACAAGAAGGGGCGCCGCGACCCGTGTGTCGTGAGAGCGAAGGTTTTCACGAAGCCGTGAGTGCCCAGGTGTAGTAAATACACTCGAAAGTCTGCCTCCCTTCTTTCAAATGCTGAATTGATATGCTGGATTTCCCAGTGTTGACAAGTTCATACACACCGCTACGTGGGTTTCAAAATCCCGACCCAGCAATCGTCGCATGTGTATCATCACCCGCATGATAGGTCCCAATATCCGCCGAGGTTCCGGATACACTTCATTCAGTACATACGTAGTTCGTACCTGATAGGGCGTCTTGAACCAGTGCGGTCGTCCATATTTTAAGACCAGTTACTTCATACTGTCGTCAGTTACGGTGACATGTCCCATGGTCAATGCTGATGCCCTATCAAAGATCCTTGGATTGTGAGACGACAGGAGATTCCGCTCGTGCTGGCTCGTTCGAGCTAAAACCGTGTTTGGTCCTACATACCAGGTATATCATGGCGCGTACTCCGCGCTACTACGAGTATTCAAGCCAAGCGGGAAAGGGGTAGCAGGTGCTGAATCGAACAGCCCCCGCCCCGTCGCCACTGGCGTCGGCGAAACACCGGGGCACCCCTACGCGGAATCTTCGTCCTCAGAGGACGGAGCGGGGTCTCTGTTCTTCTGTTTCGTCGAACCGCTGGAAGATGCCATTCTCGAAGCAGACTCACTTTCCTCCCGGATGTGGGTGTGACACTGCCCAGTCGCGTGGTCTCGCTTGCTGCAAAACCGGCGGCAGCAAGCAGGAACACACGACTGAGATATGTTCCACCAACATCTCCAGGAGCCCGAATCGGCTTTGGAAACGTTTTCTTGCTGGCCTGCTGTTACGTGCTTCGACGCTAGTGGATGTCGTGTGATGTGAGAGTGTAAAAGAGTCACCTTGAGAAGGGTTTTCTGGCGACCATAGGGCCGTGATTTAGGGGATAGTAATTTTCAAGGCTCATCACAGTGATTCGGCGGAACGGGTGTAAAACCGCCGTCAAAATAGTTTCGCCGTCCCGTCCCGTCCCACCGACAAATTCGCTGACCGTCGTCACATACCGTCCCGTCTCGCCGATAAAATCTCTCCCGTTGAAAATTACCGTCCCGTCCCGCCGATAAAATCTCTCCCGTTGAAAATTACCGTCCCGTCCCGCCGTGACATCGAACAATTACCGTCTCGTCCCGCCGTGACACCGAACATTTACCGTCCCGTCCTGCCGATAAAAATTCTCCCGCGGAACTATGTGGCCTCCGGCGGCCGTAATAACTCGCCTCTTCCCCTGCGAGATACATTCATTCCGATTTGTTTGTGGTCGTCTGTTCCCATCGATTCGCACCACGAATCACGAAATCAATGAGATAAAATCGGGTTGTACTAAAATTTAGTGCATTTTCCTGGTGCTAAACGTTATAAAAAATTGGACACAACTCCTATACTACTAATTATATTATTTTGGATGCATACGTATAGAACAACAGCACAGCAGTAGTAATATTAATATAATGGTAAATAGGTGTAGGTGTATTACGCAGCTCGCAAACAAAATAAAAAGCGAGTGTACCAACTATCCAATTAACCGTCGAACTCAAAGCTGATGACTGATGACGTATTTCGTATTTTCATAATTAAATCTTGGAAAAAAATATGAAATTAATTGCTCCGCGCCACATTTAGTTTTTTTTAGCACAACTGTGCTGGCGTTGATTGATCATATCTCTACCTACCTCCACCACACCAGTAGCACAGCGCAAGCACAATAAAAAATCATCAAAACAGCCATCATACGAGCTGGCACCGCAACAACACTTCTACTACTATAGCTGTTGTACTTGGGGCAGGGGTGTGGGAAGAAATCAGAAGAAACGTCGTCCGTGGAGTGGTAGCACTGCAGACAGGGTAGCAAGGCACCAGGCCGACTAGGAAGTACAACACTGCTGTACTACTCGTCCCACCAACTGGTGCAGCTCGTTCGAACGTGGCCCTCCTTTGTCTTCTCTTCTTTTCCATTCTCTAGTTATATATATACCAGGTATATATTTGTTTTATTTCCTTTCTTTTCTCTATGCGCTGATTCTCCGTGATTGTCAACTCATTCCTTTTTTCCCCTTTTACGATTGATAGGTATTGCAGAAGTCTCGTGGCGTGGGTCGATGACGAGCCTGCTTTGCTTGTTTCGTACTGCCTGACGCCAAGGGGCTGGGTATAGTTGACGAATTCAGGGCGGAGTCGGCAGTCAGGGTAGCAAGGTACCAGGCGGACTGGCAGGGAGAACCTGGCTGTGACTCTCGTACGACAAACCTCTGCCGCTACCTGGAGGGCGGTACTTCGTGCTTCAGTTGCCTGCTTGTTATTTCCCCTTCGTTATTTTTGATTGATTCTGTGTCCTACTCTGCATACAAGTACTAATAGTAGTGATGTTCTTTCTTCTCCATCCTCTTTTTTTCCAGCTCGTTGTTTTTCTTCTCTTTTTTTCAAGTGCTTGTCACATGGCCTGCGGGCGGGGGGGGGGGCACGACAGCTTGTTTCTCCTATTGTTGATTTTTCTTGCATACGTGGCAACGTAGTACCTTTGTCGTGTACCTTTGTGACCACAGGACTTGTATCTCTTCTAGGATTGAAGAATCGGCATGGGCACTGGTTGTGCTGGATGTCGTCGGGTAGAAAGAAAATAACACACACACTTCTCGGGGCTTGGGCCGCGGGTCGAGAAGAAAAACTTCTGCGTCGGGCCGGCTCCCTACGTGCAACCACGAGTCAGTGCCGGAAGGTCTTCACGTACAACCGCGCCGACTTCACAGCAGAAATCAAGAAATTTATATATTTACCGTACCGTTCTGCCAAGGATAAATATATTAACCGTCCCGCCCGGTCGAAGAAAAATAAAATTACCGTCCCGTCCCGCCGTGGGGAAAAACATTGACCGTCTCGGCCCGCCGAGGGAAAAAATAGTTTCCGTCCCGCCCCGCCAAGGGAAAAAATACTACCGTCCCGTCCCGCCGAGGAAAAAAAGTATTACCGTCCCGTCCCGCCGAGGAAAAAAGTAATTACCGTCCCGTCCCGCCGGAGGAAAACATAATTACCGTCTTGTCCCGTCGTGAAAATCTCTCCCGTTGAATTCTACCGTCCCGTCCCGTCGAAGAATGGGGCACCCGCTGTCCCGTCCCGCCAACTTCTTATGTCGTCTTTTTACTTCCCGTCCCGTCCCGCCACGATTCTCAGTCACTGTCATAAGCCTTGGTAACTTTCATCCTTGGGGTTTCCAAGGTGAAATATTAGCGGGGAACCGGCTTCCTGGGGCCCACAGGAGGGTAGAAATGGTCACGTTACTCAATGCTTGTACCCGTGACGGGTATTGGCAGGCCGGGTGATAGTCGCGAGTACCCGGGCAAGTAGGTTTTTTATTTTTTTTTCACTCTGCTTAAAGTAGTACTGCACACGGTACACGGTACACCGTACACCAGTGCAAGCCTATTGAGGACCGAAGTCACCGAGACGCAGCGAGGCAACACATGAAATATGAAATGCTGGTACCTGATATGGTACAGCAGCAGCACTGCTGTCAGAGCAAGTACCGGGTACGAGGTATTGCATTACCAGGTACATATGCGGCATGCGAAGTATAGGTATTGATACAGCTTCGGGGACGCACTTGCGAGTATCGGGCTCTACTGCTCGAGAGCCCCTCGCCCATTACGGAGCAGCCCGTACTACTGCTGTACACGACTTGCTTCTATACACCCCTCAGGATCTCGACAGCTGTGGGCGGCAAACCCATAAAGCCCAGTAGACGAGTACGTGCACGGCAAGTCTGCGTGCAGAGCTCCCTATTCGCGCGGAAAGCCTTGACATAAAATAAAGGCAGCACGTGACACAGCAGAATGTACATATTGTATCAGCAGCAATGCTGCTTGCTGCGCAACTCCTGTTGAGGGATCAACCCCCCAGCGGGTGACCTCCACGGATGAAGTCAGAACTCGAGTAAACAATCACACATCACGTATCACATGCAGTCTACCGGTGCGGATAGTGGTGGCGACAGAAGCTGCTCGCCTCATCGCTCACATGGTGCACTCGACGACCTTGTCGTGGTTGCAGAAGGGGCACTTGAACACCTTGTCCAGCTTCGAATTCTTCTTGACCACGATCTTCTTCGTGCTCTTCTTCCGGCGACCCATGGCGTGACCTGTCTTGGAAGCCTGTGCTTGGTATTTACCTGGTTCGTAGCGGCACACCGTGGTCTGTTCGTTCCTAGCGCGAGGACGGTGGTGGTGGCATTCGAACAACAAGCGCCTTGTTATTAGACGTACATACAAGGCAGACCTGGACTCGAGGTGGGCTTTTATGTCGTTGTGTTATACGAGTCGATGCATTCGTGTTGTTTGTATTGAACAAAGAAAAGGGCTAGCAAGCAGCAATGAAACCCACTCAGCAATAGTCACACGTCGAGCGACAGCTATCACAAGGCTTCCTTGCTAGCCTACCAGGATTGGAGGGGCAGTCGCACTCACGGTAACTGCTCCTACCCACGGTCTGGTGACTTCGAAACTCGCTGGTCTTGGGTAGGGGATAACACGAGGGGTTTGATTTTGTGTGCATGCCTGCGAAGACCATGGAAAACCACACTCTTTTCATGGTGCGGTCGCAGGCAACGCAGAAAAGACGGGGAGGGTAGACACGTGACACTACAGGAGCTCTGCTAGGAAGTGCACTGGTACCCGAGTATCTCTCTCTGCTAAGTACACGAGGGTATCTTCGTGCGTCTCTGCATTGTTGCTGACGCCTTGAGAGGAGCTAAGAAACCATGGCCGAAAAGGTGCTGCAGAACGTGTCGCGGCTAGGCGGCGTGGTGGCATTAGCAGCAGCAACGTGAGTGCGCTTCGCCTTTCCTCTCTAGAGCGGGCTATGCTCGGTCCTGTCGTGGTGATAGATCTTGTTGTGTATCGGCAGCCCCTCATTAGGAGTTGATTCAGGCCGAGAACGCTCCAGAACTGCAAAATGTTAGGTTGACACAAACCGCGTGCTGCTGTTTACCTGATTCTGAAGAGCGAAGAGCGTCAGCCTCTGGTGTGCCAGTCAGGCTGCAGTAATACATTTACCGCGGATATAATGGTCGTGTAGCTGTGTGATTCCCGTATCAGGTGTGCCTGGTAGGGCGTAGTAGTTTCGGCCAGAGGGTTTTTCTGCTACGCGTCCTCGGTTTCTGAACCACCTTGGGCGACGCGTTCGCTGATCGTTTGCTGCCTGGTTGTCGTTGTCCGGCGACGTTATCTCCCGCCCGCTCTATAATACTACCAGTAGTATTTTCTGCTTCAACACAGAAGTGATCTCAGCGGTCATCGTACCATTGCTCTCACCTCTCACCACAGCTTACCGCTCACCCGGTAGTATCTCATCGCTGGAAACCGCGACCCCGTGACCCCTACCCGTGCCTCGGGCAACGCACCAATACTTGCTGTGCGAGTTTCCGTCCGGTCGGCATTGGATTGGAATGTTGACTTCACACATCATCCGATGGCAGAATATCGCGCCATAGAGCACCCTAAAAGCACTTGCATCAATCAGCGAGGACCGAGCATCGACAGTATATACGTAACTCTCTACTCTCAGCGTGGTATGGAAGGGCTGGGCAAGATACCACGACTAACAAGTAACATTTGGTCCCTCTCGCCCCCTCCCCTCCTTACTCCCCTGTTTTTACGACGCCTTCGCGTGGTGTTGCCTCCTGTTTCACTCTTCGGCGACTCATTTTGACTGGCCGGCGATGGAATTGGGGAAATTTCCCTTAAATTATATTCTTCTTCGCCACTGGCACGGTTCGCTCAACCACACGATTTTTACCCGCGCGCGACCCAAAGGGAGATGTGTCTGTTCAACGTCGACGGCGGGCAGCGGGCGGTCATCTTCGACCGATTTCAGGGAGTAAAGGAGGCGGTAGTCGGGGAGGGGACGCATTTCATGATCCCCGTCGTGCAGAAGCCGATCATCATCGACGTGCGCGCGAGGCCCCGCACCATCAACTCAATCACGGGAACCAAGGACCTCCAGATGGCCAACATCTCGCTCAGGGTGCTATCCCGGCCTCTCGAGTCCGAGCTGCCCCGAATCTACCAGGAGCTGGGGACCGATTTCGACGACAGGGTATTGCCGTCGCTGGGGAATGAGGTCAGTGCCGAGCCCTCGATGTCTCCCGGCGGACCAAAATGTAAAACTTGAAGAGGCAGTTCATGTTTCCCCCCTCGTTTTTGCCATGTCCGCGGTACAGGCTTCCCGAGTATCAACCATTGAATTGCGACGGGATCGGAGTTGTCACACGCTAACCTGAAAGATTAGCCAGCCGGCTCGACAGAAAGTGTTGATGGTCACACAACACCAAGGGCGAAGACGTTCCGCTTGGCAAACTACTATAGTGAGGGTAGGTGTAAAACGTTTGCTCTGCCCATGTGTTCCTGTGTCTTTTTTTTTGTTGCATGGGACGTGACGTTAGGTTCAGTCCGCCAGCTCACGCACGCCGGCTCAGGCGGGAAGGCACGTGTGTTACGTATGTGGAGTGCGTGCGTGAAACCGAAATTTAGATCATACTGGAAGGGGGCGGCACCCACTGACGTACCGCGTTGTTATCTCAGCGCTGACCTTGATGTACGCAAGTGATCCCCGCGTCCACGCCCACCCCTGAAAGGCGAAGCGCGTCGATCACACACGGAGCGAACAAGTCGCGAGATCTATCCCGTCTTTGCGTGTCTATTTCCGCTCCGGCGTCCCCGCGTTCGCGATCGAAGTTGAATGGCACCTTTTCGCACACACAGTTTTGGGTCTCTAGGTCTAGAGTGTACGTCGAGTATCGTGCAAGCCCTGCACGACACCGCTGGTTTCACCCGTGAGAGTCTGCCGCATGCATGCTGCGAAAGTCGCATATGCGCGATATCTCTTGTTTGGTGGGTCTTGCTCCGGTCTGAGTAGGTGGTTAACCCTTTCTTCCTTTCTTGTGTCGATAGTGATCTGGCAACGTCAGAACTGAGACACGACCCCCCCCCCTCCCCCATCACCGCCACCACCACCAACAGCAACACCATCAAAAACAACAAT
>JBBMHQ010067243.1:0-13630 GCA_037834295.1 Postelsia palmaeformis
TGTACGACCTGGACCCGAGTATGGCTACCACCGAAGACCGTGCGGACAGGTGGGTGTCGTCGCTGTAGCCGCTCATTAATCAGCCACAGGAACTCCGTTGTCGGCCTCCACATATCCCGACGGGTCACTTTAACCTTCAGATGCGAGCCTGGCGAGCAGATGAGGGTGGTGGACATATGGTGTTACTACTGTCGTACAATGATTCCCACCCAGACATTCACGAATACCGTTGCACCCTCAAGCGGGAGTATTTTCAAATCAATCGACTCGTTGAAAATCCCATGCGCTTACACACGACAACGAATGTAACACCTGCCTTGATTGACCCAGCAGAGCGGTATATCATCTGTGGTATTCATTCGTCTCCACCCTCTCCGAGGACGCTGAGGACAACGATACCTCCACCAATGCCGCTACCGCCACCTTCCCTGGGATCGCCAAGCCCGAGTTGATCCGGAACACTAGCCAAACGACCGATTGCATCAGCTTTTACACTGACAGCGACAGTAGTGGAACGCTCTCCGTGGGCTCTTCCCCGAGCCCCCGCCCAGCTGCTGGCAATATCGCCTACTCAACAGCGAACGAAGGTTTCACTGCCGATCCGTCGCCCAGCGCTTCGCTGGACGAGGGGCTCCTCCTTGTTGCGGAGCCCCGTCGTCTCTATCCTTCCAGCGGCCGCCTTCCGGTGTTCATGAACCTTGGCAAAGGTGATCGGGCGCCCCCCTTGAACCATCGTTCTCGCAGTACCTCGACTGAGGGTGAGTGCGGGTCTAGTTTTATCGAGCGTGTGTAGCAGTTGCTACTTATAGCCCAGGTAAAAGCGGGGAGGTGTGGCCTTGTTCAAAGTGGGCCGAACGTTCGGCGCGACCAATATAGGCGTACACCCCCCGAGTTGATACTCAATGTTGAGGCATTGACCGGTGCCATTATATTACTTATTTTTTCGAACTGCTCAGACGAGCATCATCCCTATTTCATCTACGAGGATGATATTTCGCATTCAAACGTTTCCACTGCTCTCAGTGACGACGGCATACATCACAAATGCAGGATTATCGTTGGAGGAAGAACGCACGCTCACTCTTCGCGATCACCCGGATTCGCATCTGGACGTAACGCCGAGGGCAGGTCTGACCCCTCCACTGGACTTTGTCTACGAGCCTAATCTCTGTACCGACGCTGGACTCTCTCCGTATCTCCACCGATCGATTTCACCACCAACCAACGCGGACAATGGGAGGTACGATTTTCACGAGATTTCAGCGTATATCCCTGGACGTGTTTGGTTTGTGTTGTTTGTGTTTTTGAGCACCAAGGTTTCCGTTTTGCTCGCAGCTACCTTGTTTTTAGTTGTCGTTCCCTGAAAAAAAAACTAACGGCAGAACAATGCTGATGCCGCTAGTGCTAACTCCCTTTGCTATGCAACGTCTGTCCTCCATCTCTTCCCCAGCCTCTACTACAACATTCCAGTACCCCAGCATGGCTTCCCTGCAACTGCGGCAATCATGAAGACCCCTTCACCGGACTACCAGCTAGTCTCAGAGGCGCCGGTCATGACTGCTTTCCAGCCCACCGAGATCGTTCGTCAATCCACAAGCACTGTGAAAGCTCGAGAAGGGAGTAGGGAGGAAGACTTGAGCGCTGCCATGCGCATGGAAGTGACCCCGCCTGGGTATGTCGTGCAGCACCATAAGCACCTTCCGGCTTTTTCCGGTGAGACGTGTGTGGGTCATTAAAATTGACGCGTGGTGTATCGTCGACCTTCGTTTCCGAGAAGTCGGTGTGGAGCTAAAATACAAAAGCCTACAAGTTTCCTTTCGTGTTGTATCGCCAGGCTTCGAATCTGGACAAAAGTGTAATATGTTCGCCTACAGTTAGCTGCAGCTTACAAAGTATTCGCAATGACCTCGCGCATATTCTGAGCCTCAAAACGTTGAATATGACAAGGTTAGGTTCTGTAGGGTACCTAAAGAAACATACCCGGGGTATTTACCCGGGAAATACCCTACAGAGAACTTTTTGTAAGTTCTGTAAAGCATATATACCCGTACCCGGAACTTCTGTGAGTTCTGTACGACCTTCACACCTGTACCCGGAACTTCTGTAAGTTATGTGCGCCCCATCTCACAGTACCCTGGGTACTGATACAATATTTTTGTACCTGCCCGGAATTTCTGTGAGTTCTGTACGCCCGTGTCACAATACCCGGAACTTCTGTGAGTTCTGTAAGGGTTTTATACCCGTACCCGGAGCTTCTGTAAGTTCTGTAAGACATCCATATCCGTACCCGGAACTTCTGTAAGTTCTGCAAGACCTTCGGCACGATACCAGGGGTAAGGGTATACCCTCGGCACAATACCCGGGATGCCGGTACAGATTAGGATGGCGCTGACAAAAGCAAAGATGTCGGGAGACAGGACGTTGAACCCTTGACAGACATCACCTTTGCCTTGACATGCCGTGACTGACACCAAACCAATAGGTTTCAGTGTGAGCACTTCGGCCCTACACCCTTGACGGCGCATGTTTTTTCCTTGCTTGACATATTTCCCGACATCTTTGTTGAGGAGTGGTGATCTTAATATGCACTCTGACGTCATGTCTCGTCAGTGAAACGCACCAAAAACAAAGTGACGAATTATACTATACCACCCACCTCGCTCACAAACACTCAAAGCCGAGCAGACCAATACACACATCCGTGCAACTGCATAGCCGTGTCACAATACCCGGAACTTTTGTGAGTTATGTGCGACCTTCATACCCGTACCCGGAACTTCCATAAGCTCTGTGCGACCGAGCCACACTACCCGGGTACGTGCACACCATTTTTTCACCTGCCTGGAACTTGTGTGAGTTTTGTACGCCCGTGTCACAATACCCGGAACTTCTGTGAGGTCTGCAGGGGCGGTATACCCGTATCCGGAGCTTCTGGAAGTTCTGTACGCCCGGTTTTAGAATACCCGGGTTACCGGTACAACGTTTTCATACCTGACCGGAACTTCTGTGAGTTCTGTGCGCCCGGGCCACAATACCCGGAACTTCTTTGAGTTCTGTGAGGGTTTTATACCCCAACCCGGAACTTCTGTGAGTCCTGTAAGACACCCATACCCTAACCCTAATTCCACGAACCCTACAGAACCTAACCGTGAAATATCACATGCTCTTTCTGTCGTTTTTTATTGTCATGTCAGGTTTTTCACGGGTCGGCTCGCTGGCCGATACATCTCTCACTCAGCCACGCACCGTGTACTCCGTCGCGTCATTTTGACGAGAATGATGGCCCATTTCTGTTGGAGCGAAACCTCAGATATGGGCTTGGAGATAAAGGGCTTGTCACCCGTTAGGACTCTCATAAACTTGCAGCACCGCGATTAGTGTGGTCGCTCTGTGTATATCCAGGCATAAACTGCTGCGTGTGTCTAAACACGCGTAGGGGAGGTATTCGCCGAATGGACCGAGATATTGATGTTTTTAAATATGTATGGGCTTTACTGTTTTAAGTACAACTTGAAAGGGGGCAACTCGCGGCGCTACGCTGGCTGGTGGTGGCATAAGCGATGGGGCCCCCTTTAGGGGTGTACATCATCATCGCAGGCAGTCTATCCATTTTTCCCATCCTAATTTTCAAGTATGTTATTGATGAAACACACACGCAGTACGACGAGGGTTCCGAATAATTATTTAAGCAGCCACCCGGGGGCACTGCAGAATTTGGTGGCTGTTGTTAACAGGTTTGGCAAAACGTACGGGATTTGTCGCAACCAAGTAAGTACCTGCACGATACAGTGTGCACTGGACCCACGTATGGCTGCTCCAGGCGACGAAACGCGGGCAGCACGTACTGCAAAGGGAGGTCTTGGTTCCATACCATATGATTGATCCGCATTTCACAGTATAGGCGCGGGTCGTAGGACGACACCAAGAAAACTAATGTCCTGATCGGTAAAGCTACGGTTTCACCCGCGCATACGTTTTGTATTGGCGCCGATAGATAGGAGAGAAGGCGCGGGGGGTGTTAGTGCACAGCCAATGTTTGGCTTTTTCTCGGAGAATGCTGGCACTTCCCGTATCCTCCATGAAACGTAAATGAACGCTTTGTATGACATGTATATCAAGCGATGGGGAAAAACGGGTGCGGTGATTTGGGTTAAAAAGATTCCGCCTGGCCTTCCGGAAATAGGCATCGAGCGTAGCATTGAAGTGGGACTACCGTAGTCGAATGACGAAACGAATTGAGGCAAACTCCATATCACAGAGGCTTCAGGGTGGTGTTGGTTCTTCTCGGTAGCGATAGCAACGTTGATTACTATTAGGGGTTAGTGGATATGTCATAAATGTACGTGTTTGACACGCACTATTGATATTGTTCGAACAAAAGTTATGCGTTCTGTCTCCGTGTCGAAGGGTGCGGTTTTATGTACACGTCATCTGCAAACGATAATATCCAGCGTATTTTGCTGACGACCATAATGAACACAACGTAAAGGCAACAGGTTTTGATAATGCTCGTATTTCGGAGGTTTTATAGTGGTGGGAGTGTCTGGGATACATTGAGGGTGAAAGTATTGGAGCTGGAGCCACGCCTGGCGGAAAGAAAGTTTGTGTGGTTGCCAGGTATGTAGGGCTATACAAGGGAGCATCAGGGCATCACACGTATACAGAGACAGTGCATGTGTGTTCGGAGGAGATAATGGTGGAGCGTCTGGAGGACGGTACGGGTGAAAGCATTGAAGCTGGGGCCACGCCCGGGGGATAGAACGCTTGTGGGATTACCAGGTATATAGGGCATTATTAGGGAACATCGGGGTACCACACGTATACAGAGTGCATGTACATTCTGGGGTACATCATAGACATTATTAGGCCAGTAGGCAATGACCGGATGTAGGTAAAGCGGTTTCATAGAAATGTGTTATGGTTTTAGGGCAACTATTTGCAGAGTATTACTGTTTGTTACTATAGCAATTTTCTGAGGGCGGTTAGGGTCGCTATGCGGATAGGGGCAGACAACGATTTTATAGAAGGCGTCATTATATGAACATTCTCTGGGCTTCAGCAACCAAAGCACTGATCAAGCATGAGGAGCAACAGCAGTAGTCACGGCATGCTTGGTGCATTTTTTCATACAGCGCAACTGGCAAGGTTGGCTGGGTTCGGTCTCTTGCGGTTAGGCTGGAGTTAACAGTAGATCTATACCATTGTTGGTAGTGTAGGTAGCAAAATTGATATTTTTCCCGACACACTCGATCGCAACCTGGAAAGATGGACATCTTCCGTGGTTTGTGCATCAAATGTTACCATTTGCATGGGTGGTTAGTGTATACGCGGGTAATTGGTCGATGCATTTGTCAAGAATTCACATTGACTTTGCCGTAGCCCTTGTGAGTTACTATAGCAATTTTCTGAGGGCGGTTAGGGTCGCTATGCGGATAGGGGCAGACAACGATTTTATAGAAGGCGTCATTATATGAACATTCTCTGGGCTTCAGCAACCAAAGCACTGATCAAGCATGAGGAGCAACAGCAGTAGTCACGGCATGCTTGGTGCATTTTTTCATACAGCGCAACTGGCAAGGTTGGCTGGGTTCGGTCTCTTGCGGTTAGGCTGGAGTTAACAGTAGATCTATACCATTGTTGGTAGTGTAGGTAGCAAAATTGATATTTTTCCCGACACACTCGATCGCAACCTGGAAAGATGGACATCTTCCGTGGTTTGTGCATCAAATGTTACCATTTGCATGGGTGGTTAGTGTATACGCGGGTAATTGGTCGATGCATTTGTCAAGAATTCACATTGACTTTGCCGTAGCCCTTGTGAGGTACCTGTGCTACTAGCGCAAGGAGAGTCAGTCGAACAGCATTATTCCATGTCTTGACATGGGTATACCCACCCGACGCATGTACCTCGTTTCGGGTATGTTCGGTTTGCAGGCGGATGGCGTGGGTTTTCATGACGGCGTCCCGTACTTTGTGGCGGGGCGGTTGTGGTTACGTGTCAGCTCACGTGTCAGATCCCTCTGAAGGGGCTCCGGGGGGTGGTACCGTTTTAAAATATATATTTGTGTGTGTCCAATCGCTCCAGAAAGCCTGCGTGCAGGTAGGTTATTTTCATGATGTTGACCTTATGTGTCATCGTGCTGTCGACAACACCACGTCGTGTTCAGGCATTCCACGATTTAGCTCATTCATTGTGTTTGTGTGCTTCCTTGCGCTACTCTGATGCATGAGTGTAAATCTGTCAAAAACCGAAGGCATACATACGCGGTTTCGATGGCATTACCTACACTCAACCCCCTTTTGTACAAGCACTTTGTCAAAGTCAACTAAATCGATGTGCCCCGTCCCTCTCCCGAGCAACGAGAGGACCCCAACGATGATTTCAGCTGAATACATGGTTTGTATGTTCTGTCGTCTGTGGTCACAATGGTCCCACGAAGCGAGATTGAACACTCAAATATGATACACAATATCTCCAACTTGTCACATGTCTTCGTTGTTCCACGTGCAGCACTCGTCTTGATGAATACATACCAAGAAACGCTTCTTTCCATGCGGTTCGACCGTATACGACCGTGACGATGCAAATCGTGTCGCACACCACCCAACTGAAACCAATCATCACGCTCGAACAAGGAAACTAACAACAGTAGTCCGTATACATATACGGTACATACTACCCATATGCCCATCAACAGCATTCTTGAGGGTAGAGTGAATCATGAGCAATGGGCATCACTGACTGTCAGCTAGAACTTACGGGAGATGAGTCTCTCGCTGCATCTATGGGTATTGATGACGCTCGTACTAGGTCATTTTAGGCGGGAGCTCTTTGCGAAGAAGCCTACGCTGCATTGCTGCACCTTGTCGAGAATAAAAATCTGAGAAACCTTGCAGCTACAGAAGGTAGCAGGTCTGAGCAGTAAACGTACAGACATGTTTCCCGTATCTTCTGTACTTCAACCTGCGCGCGAAACGAGGTTCCAGGTATGTATCAAGCACGTCATCAGATTCGAATCATGGTGTACATTGAAATAACCACGGTGTACCTGATATTAAGCTGCAGAGTTCCGCCACCTATCCACGTAGATACTAGCTTGAAAATACCCCAACCACTTCCTCACACTCGCCCCTCGATGATCGCCCCTCGGTAGATGTGAGCTTCCAGGTGGGGGCAAACGCAAACGAGGTCTGCTCGTGAAACATCTCTTGGGCGGAAAAAGATTGGCGAGAGTATATGCGCTACTAATAGTATGCCGACTCTGCTACTAGTAGCAAACACGTATATGTAAGCACTTGGTAACGGGACAGCGTACAGAGTACAGTGTAGACCACCAATTTTGAAGAAAATGAAGTCGACAACACCTGAACGACGAACAACTACATGTTGTCCCCGCGCAGCGTCAAATCATCGCGTCAAGGATAAACAGCACTAACGTGTCTCGCACCAGATGAGAATGGCTGCAAGTACACCGCGCTCCAAACCCCTCCTTTTTTCATGGACTATCATACAATGTCCCATGTGTTTTACATGACCAAATCAAGAGAGAAAATGCACACTAGGTACGTTACAAAGCCGACCGCAGCAGTGGTGAAAATCTGAAACTACGTCGACCACAATCAGTATAAACATCGAGTACGATCGGTGCTCAGCCAACACCCCTACCTCTCACATGTATCCGACCCTTTCATTCGGTACCCCCACCCTTACCCATCGCACTTTAAGCCCAACGAGGGGGGGGGGGGTTGGGGGGGTACGATGTGTTCCGACCCCTTTTTCTTCCGTGAAACCTCCCAGGACTGCCTTCAAAAGTCGTATACACACATGCAATGCTGCCTTCATCCGAACCGACTGTTCATGCTTGTGTATCCGTAGAATGATTGAGCTTCAATCCGAGAGAACTCATGTATCACACATTCTCGACGCTCATAGCTTCGGCTATAGGTGTGCTCATGAACACGCACTTGTCTTCTGTGGGCTACTCGCCTGATATACAATCAGCATATTCTCCGCACCTCTTCTTCTGGGCGCCTGTTGCCCAACTACTAACTACACGGACCTCGACCATGAAACGTCAACAGGTGCGTACTGCCTCAACCTCCGACAAGCGCTTTCGTATCACTGGCGAACTTGCAGTCCAACTTCCCCCCCTGTGGTAACTAAAAACTCTGTTACCTTGGGAAGAGCATGGCCCCTAGTGACCTCCGTTTCCAGTGATCCCTCGTTTCTCTCCCGTGATCCCTACCATCAATTATAGGTATAGTGTCAAGTATCTAATGTGGTATTGTTACCACCCCTCCAATCGACCAAAATGCGCACACTACCTCGATGGGGGAGCGATAGTCTAGAGAAACTGTCAGCCATCTTCCTCCCCCACCCCAAGCCAAGACCTATATTGCTCCCGTGGAGCTACTCCGCTCCAACCGACACTCGTAGCTCCATTATGTTGCTCCAACTACTAATATTAATCGGCTGTCGGCATATTTGACAGCTTCCTAGTTCGGCGCCGGTAGCCAGATGCCAAGGCCAACTGTATTATATGCCCCATCCTCTGCTATATTGGACCGGTATTAAGGCTAGCAGCAGAGACTATGAGGCGTTCCCCCCTTCATGCGTCGACTTATTAGATCGGTTAATCAGTGCGTTGATACTCCTTTACTTGCAACCCCGAGAAAATCAAACGAGGAATTACCTCAATTATTTTATCAACCCGGTTTGGGCGACTCAAATCGCCTCCAGCCCATGATAACTTTTGATGGCCATAGGAATGGCGGGTCTGTTAACACAAGTATAGACCGAACCCTCTTCGGCGCTCCAACCAAACAAGCAAGCTCCACAAAGCGCGTGGTATTTTACGCGATCTCAAATGCTTGCATAATTACTCGGTGAATCCCCTGGACCTGACTCCTGGGTCTCTACGTAAACATTCCAGCCTTCCACAACCTTAAAAGAGAGAGCAGTTCTGTCGACAAAGCAGATAATACTGAAAACCCATCGCTAAGTATCAAATCCCCAACGATGGCATCACCTTAATTATAGACAGCCAATAGTTGAGATAGATAAAAATGTGCCCAGAAAGAACACGTCTAGAGAGAGTTTGTTCCCGAGTAATAACTAGACCACCTACCGCCGGCTTTCCGTGTAAAACCGCCACGATCGTTCGCCGTAACCATGACACAGCAACAGTATCAGCAGGTGAGGTTCACACAAAATTCATCGGTGATGAAAGCTCCGTCGGACCTTTCCTCTCTTCCTACTTACTCCGTGCCCCGTTGAACCTCGTTGTCAAACGGAAAGGAAAAAAACGATTCGCAAACGTCCAGCCGACCGTAAATACTTTTATCCACGTCCGGCAAATAGTAGTCGCCAGCGAAGTTTAAAAAAACGACGTAAATAAAACCTAAATCAATCCGTATAAAACTTCTTGTCATGTCCGTGCGTGCGTTTCCATCCCCTATTGGACATTCGCCGCCCACGTTATCCTTCGCCCGTCACGTTCTATCGAACTTACTTGCATGGTCAGAATAATGCGCGTCGTAGAGGAATGGGCATACATGTATGCTACCGCGGTAGGACCTGATCTATCTCCCCTTCGGCCGATTAACGCCTTCTCCGACCTAGGCTACGGGTTTGACGGGTACTCCACTGTATACTACCGAGTATAGGCCACTCGCACCAGTCGCTCTGCACTTGACTCAAGGCCTAGCTTAACAGTATTGGGTTGGCAAAGTGTGACAGCAATTTTGACGGCAACGCTATCGCGAAACAGGAGAGAGCAAACGCGTTGAACCTCACAAAGAAACGGGCATGGCTCCTCGCGTGAATGGCGCTGAAGTGCTGATACGCGATAGTCTAAAAGCGACCCCATACCGGAGCCTTGACCCTCCCTCACGAGGAATCGTCATCACCCCCGTCCTGTAGATCAGAGTAGCTGGCAAAGGCGGTGCCAAGAAGAAGAATATGGAACACACCAAACGTCACCAAACGTGCGCGGCCCTACTTCGGGAAATATTGTCGATCACGGTCGTCTCAATCCACCTCCTCTCCCTTCAATCGCGGGTAGCTGACGCATTTGACAGCCCGCGTCGTGTGAAATAACTTACGCCACGGAAAAATCCCCTCCGGTATCGTGACGCGGGTAGTCCTAGAAGGACGGCACTGCGTGAATGCTGCACCTCTTACGTAGAGCGGCATCCGCAGTCCCTCCGATCGGGTCCGTACCTACCGCGTGGTCCGCGACGACGAGAAGATTTACATGACACGCGCACGGAATCAGACGCCACATCAAGACGCAGGCCGCAGTGCGGGTTCGTCAAAAAAAAAAAACGAGGATTAGCACTCAAGAGTAGTACAGGAGCTCCAAACCACCAGAATCTCGACGTCGAGAAATTAACGTCGCACGCTCGACCCGGTTCGAAAAAGCGTTAACAGCTAGGTAGTTGATTCAGCATATCGTTGAAAACGAACGGGCTTTCGAATATACTTGTTGCCTCCTTGAGCAGTTCTTCTGCTGGAGAGCAGGGTCAGCTACCCATACCCTGGCACGCAAGTAGTAAAGCACAGTATACAGTACCCTTCTTTACCGTGGCACAACTTCCGAGCCACAGTTCTCGAGCGCCGGCTGGGGATGGGAGAAATATCACGTTCTCGACCTACGAATTGCCCTCTCCATTTATCAAGACCGACGTACGCCTCTTTACGTCACATTCTTAATTTTCGCAAAGGATTTCGATGGGGGGTCCGTCTTAATGCCGTTTTACGGCACAGTAGCGATGACACCTGTATTTTCTCGAGACTACTTACTTGCGTGGTTATTTACCTACTCTTTACCCAGCTTCGGTAAAAGAAATGGTGCGCTAAGGCCGATGCACATTCCGATGGACTGGCCAACTACCTACTCAACATATTTTCATAAAATCATCGGATTCAGCGATATTGGGGATAGCTCCCCGTTGCAGAAGCGCTCCGTCCGGCAGTTCGAAAGGTTATGGCGTCAACGCGCGACCCCTACAGCAGGAACACGACGCTTATATAAATTGTGCAACTGACCAGCGCAGGCCTGCTGACGGTGATGTACCACGGTGTATCCTGAGCGCACAGAGGTGGTGGTGACGGAAGCGGAGGCGGAAGTGGGGTGTTCCAGAACGATGTAGGTGCCGCCTGACTCCTGAACCTGGATGATGTCGTCGGCGACAAGTTGGCCGCTGATGTCCGATGGGCTACTCGCGCTGTCGGACTTCCAGCTGTCGACACGGTTAAATGACGACGTGCTCGTCGGGGGTAGCCTGCCGGGCTGCAAGAGCCGGAGGTGCTCACAGGAGTAGATGTGACAGCGCAGGTCAGAGGGGGGGCTGGACGGCGTTGACCAGGCAGTGGAGGGACGAACGGGAAGGGACACGATCGGACAGCGGTGAGGCAATGGGTGGTCAGAGATTGAAGGGGCGTGATGTCACTCGGTTCCTATATGTTTTACTGAGATTAACGAATGTCCATAGGCGCCGGGAATGTATGATACTGCGCGGACATTTCAATAAAGCGATGTCCCCTACGATATACAAGTAAACAAATGCCTCGATTCGAAGCAGAAAAGTCGATGCATCTTCAAGTTTGCTTTTGCGCAAAGCGTCATCCACTGCGCAATCCAGGTCGAAAACGTGGGAACCCCACCCCATCAAAAGGCCCCACCAGATCAAACAAATCAACAATGTGTGCGCGAATGAGATGTGTGCTACGAACCTGATGTTACTCTCGGAGTCCGTCGATGGCGCAGTCGCCATCCTGGGTGTTGGCGGCATCCGGATTTCCTCGGTATCGAGACTGGAAGATGACCCGGCACACGACGAAGGGTATGAGCCGAAGGAAAGGAGGCCCTCCGATCCAAAATCGTCCCAGGACGAACTTCCAGATCCTTTCACAAGAGGGATGGAGGGGGGTCCGTCGCCTGAGAAACGTGTAGGGTTTGAGGCAGAATCAAGCAGTGATACGATGTACCTGGTATATCATTATATACTTCGTATCCGCCGAAACAGGATTTATACTATTGGTACCTTATAAGTAGTAAACGTTCCGCAGGGTTCAGGTCATGAAACATCAGATCACACCAGGTTCGGCACATTCCGTCGCATCTCATATTTAGCACAAGCTACGTACATCAACGAAGTGAATGCTGCAACTCCTCCTAGTCTAGGGCATGTGTCATGCCGTGTGTATGCCCACGGCGGCAACATCCATACTATCGAGGTGTTCATATCATAAAATAAACCAACTACGGATTCCTACGTTCAAGGCCAGCTTGACACTACCAGGTACGTCAATACCGTAATTTCTACATATTACTGCTGCTGCTGTGTTACTGTTTGCAAGTACTATTACATCCGTAGAATTCCTATCAAAAGGTGTTTCCTACAAATACAGTTCTCATGTATATACGACTGCATTGCTTGAAACTAGATTACTCTACCGCACCTAATCCTGAAATCATATTATACGAGTGTATAATTGCGGCAGCTGCTACTGATACCATAGTTGCATGCTATGATGTCGAACAGCAGTAAATACTCTACTCTGTAAGGTTTGGGCTGAGCAGCTTATGACTACGTAGGGCGGCGTGCTATATACCTGGTTCTGGTGTACCTCAACCAGCTACTCTTACGAGGGACCATAGTTAGGACCTGCGGTATACACAAAAACCTATATATATTGCAAGTTTTACTGATAGCATTTGGTCCTACTTGATATGGTCCCCCGTAAGACCAGTACGGTTGAACACCACGGGTCGCTGAAACATTGATGGTGAATAGCTACGCAGGCGGCGTGTTTCATGCCTGGCATGTATGCAACACGTCAACCAGCTAGTCTACCGATTGTCTAGGGTGGACCTCACACATGGATCAGTTTATGACCACGCAGGATAATCTATGATTATATACATTCCGAGGTCGTCGTTAAATACCCATTAGAGGCGCTCTGCGATAGAGGTTTGCCGAAATGTTCCTAGCCTCCCTCCTTGAGAAACTCCACGCCTCACCCGAGAACTGACTTCAGCAACAATCAAATTGCATCCTGAAGAGTAATCCCATGGACCAAGTGTACGAAAACGCGACTCTTCGGAACAAGATTGGCCTTCCGATTGGCCTTCCGACGAATCGAGTGGAAATATGTAATCAGTACCTACATCGTACAAGGCGTCGTCACGGGGGTCATAATTGAAAATTACTATAATAGTAGTCCTCTAACTTTACCTCCCAACGAATGATCGATAAATAAAATATTATGCAAAAACGCCCTTCCCGCCAACCATACCTGCCGCACACACAAACGTCCGCCGGGACACGACCGAATCCGAAATGCACTTCGACGTATATATATATAGATATGTACTACCTTTTATGCGATTTACATTCAACACGAAATCCAACTGGGAGTCGACTGCAGAAGAAAGGGCTGAATACGCTCGCGACAAAGAAGAAAGCACGAACAGTAGTAGGGAAAGGGGAGAGAGATCCTGCTGTGTGGCCCCGTCTCTGAGTTACGACTGGAGAGATGAAAGAGCGGCGGAGACAATACATGGGGGGCGTACTCATTTGCTGCCTGCCTTAGCCATTTGACCATCGACCACGCATCCCTTCT
>JBBMHQ010067254.1:0-13630 GCA_037834295.1 Postelsia palmaeformis
CCCTCTCGTCTAGGCCGTGATGGACACGGTACGGTCCACACTGGGCCCCCGCGGCATGGACAAGCTTATCTTCGACGGGCAGAAGGTGACCATCTCGAACGATGGTGCCACGATCATGAAGCTACTGGACATCGCTCACCCCGCGGCGAAGACTCTGGTGGACATTTCCATGTCTCAGGACGCTGAGGCAAGGCTAAGACTAAGACTAGTTGATTGTAGGACAGCCGCCTTATCTGGCAAAGGCGGCAGCGGCAGGGTCGTGACGGGGCTGTTTTCATGGGGGAAATTGACGTCGACCATCGCCCTGTTAACGACAATGATAAGCGAGACTATTTCCGCGCGTTTTTTGTCCTGTTTTGCTTGCTGGTGGTGTGGTCACCCGTGTGCTTTTGCTTCGGTGTTGCTGTTGCTGTTGTTGAGGTTGCTGTTGGTGTTGGTGTTGTTTATACGGGGCTGATGTTGCTATCGATGTTATTGTTGTTGCTGTTGTTGGCGTTGTCATTGTAGTCCTGATGCTGCTGATGGTGCTGTTGTTGTTGACTGTGGTGACGCTGACTGTGCCGCTTTCTTCTCTGCTCCTCATTCGGCGGTTGTTTTGGTTGCGCAGGTCGGCGACGGGACGACATCGGTTGTGCTGTTGGCCGGAGAGATCCTCAAGCACGTCAAGGGCTTTGTCGAGGACGGCCTGCACCCACAGGTATCGGGCTTTTTTGTTGGCTGTAGCCGGCGGTGCTGCTACTGCCACTGCTACTGCTCTGTTACCGATACTGAAACTGGTACTGGTACAGACACTGCTACTATAATATCTGGTAGTGTTACTGATACTGGTGCTGGTACGAATACTGTGGTACTATCAAAACTGGTAGTGGTATTGAAACTGGTACTAATTGCTGGCACTGGTACTGGTACTATTAACAGTACTGATACTTGTACTATTAATAGTACTGATACTGGTGCTATTAATAGTACTGATACTGGTACTATTAATAGTACTGATACTGGTACTATTAATAGTACTTGTACGGGTACTGATACTGGTACTGCTGCGACAACGCGCAGACACACATTCTTTTGGCTTGTAGCTTTGGCCTGTGATTACAGCATGCCACAATGTCCCAAAATATAGTGAACAATTTAATACTAACTTCAATACGAACGGTCGACATATTCAGAGACAGCAGTGGTAGGAGCTATGGCGGGCCTATATAGTACCTGTTTGGTTGTGAGGTTACTCACTTGCTTATAGAATAGCTCTATACCTCCTTCAAAAAGTATTTGTTTGAACTAAAAAATAAGGCTTTGTTCATCTAGCCCTATGGTTGGTGTTCTCCGAATAACACAGTTAACAGAATAGGGTTTGATGTACTACTCTGAACCGAAATGTAAAGACCACCATGCGCGGCGGTATCTACCCGGGGGGGTGTCCGTTTTTGTCCCCGGTTTGATAGAGTTGGACATGAGTGGAAGGATTTCTGACCCGGAGACGGGGCCTTATCGTCCCAGAGTACGGCAGGATATCAACTATGAGCCCCAGCCGAACATGAAATCACATATTAAGTAGGGGTTGAGGTTTCCACACCTCGTGGGAATATTGGGTAGCTCAGCCTCAGTTAAGAGTTCTACCCCGCCAGCCGAACAAAATACTTCGCTTACGTAACCCCATTCAAGTCACGCGTCCGCTGCCAGCGTCTATCGGTATCGATGGCACAATGCCATGGCCGACAACCCGCACCAGCGACAGCCACACGGTTGCGACTGCCTCCATCCCAAAAATGAGACGATTTTACTACACAGTCAGTGGATGTTTTTGCTGTGCACAACATTTTTATGCATATATAAGTATAGTATTTAGAAACGAAGCAATAAGAATGGCAAGCTGAGATCTGTAGAGACTTGACTGTTGTGTTGAATGAGGGAGTCAATGTTCTGAAGTCAGTGTTAGAACGCCCCCTTTCCCCCGAAATAAAAACAAGAGACCCTGCTTGGAACGGCCTTCCTGTTTCTTATTATTCTGTAGATGTCTGGTGTACTGCAGAAACTCGCCAATTTTGTTCTTAAGTGGGTTGCCCCCCCCCCCCCAAATGTATTTCGGTCGTCAAGGGGCCGGTCAATTGTTGAAAAACGCTCTACATCTGAGTCGATCGGATGAATGGATGCATGGTTGGCGGGGTTGATGGATGGAACGGATTCATTAGCGAGTAGATGGATGCATCGATTGGCCTACTTCAATGTAGATGCCAACGCCAAACAGCGATCGGTTTTCATGGGGAACGGTCGAAAGGAACGCGCGTCAAATGATTTCGCTCACAGGTTCTCACAAGGATGGACAAATCAGCGGACAGACCAGCCAGCACACAAAAAAAAGAACGACGTTTCTCTGAAGAGCTCTTGAAGGCGTTTTGCACCAGCATTCGATCCGATGATATTTGGTATTGCTTAACAGTGAGGCGGATGTACCAGGTATATTATATAGATGGCGTGGTTGGAACAAGCGCTACGCGCACATGGCCAAATGGCAAGTAGCCTAATACGGGGAGCCATAGTAAATAGGACCAAATATTCTTCGTAAAAATAGGGAAATATGTAGGCTTCTGTATATACCGTAGGTCCTGTTTACTATGGCCCCCCGTAACAACAAAATCGACAGATAAAACCGATCGAGCAAACTTACCTGAATCCCCATTTGTTTTTT
The DNA here is from genome assembly GCA_037834295.1 of Postelsia palmaeformis. Lineage (NCBI taxonomy): Eukaryota > Phaeophyceae > Laminariales > Laminariaceae > Postelsia > Postelsia palmaeformis. The sequence goes on from JBBMHQ010067254.1 coordinate 2,693, forward strand.
CGGCGCCCCTCCCCTCTCTTTTGTGTGATTCGATCGCGATATGGTTTGGTTCGGTTACGGGGGGAACTGTTGGCATCGAACTCAGGTGATCTGCCGCGGTTTGCGGAAGGCCTGCGAGGTTGCGGTGGCCAGGTTGGACGCCGTGTCCGTCAAGCCTGTCGACGACGAGCAGGTGAGCCATTCGTCACACGCTTGCCAAGCTGGGGTAAAAAAGTTCCACGAGTGCAAAATGCAGTCCATCCCGCTTGTGCTGATGACGCGAGTCGACGAGGGGAGAAAGGAAGCTGCTGAGCTCTTCTCGCGAACAAAAAAAGGCAAGGCACGCACCCCTCCCTAGATGACCATAGAGAGGGTGTGTGTGTGTTCTCGATCCATGGCCGTAATCGTATGACCATAGAGGGGGGGATGTACTCGATATTGCGCATGGCGGTACTCGCGTGACCGTAGACCCTCGCATCCTTACAATGCCGGGACGGAGCACGTCGGGTTTTCCCCCACCAGTCCGACGTAGCGGGTAGAGGGGGAGAAAAACCTGCTTTGTGCCCCCCGCTCGGAGTTACGACTGGGGAGGGAGCAGGAGTACAAGGACATCAAATAGTATAGATGGGATGGAGAAAAATATAAGGAAAAGAAAGGTACTGCTGCAGCAGCACGCGCTGCTGAGTCATCCCTCTATTAATAGTGCCGCACATGCCCCGAGACGCCTGAGTGTTGCTGTAGGTATAAACCCTCCACTACCCGCACCCCACGCCTTTGGAAACACGCGACTTGGATGTTAGTGTGTCCGCTTGTTTTTTGTCCTCCTCCCTGTCCACACCCCACTACCCCACTCTCCCCCGAAGCCCCGCTATTACTGCTCCTGTTGGTACTGTCCTGTCTTGCGTTAGGCTCGCGAGGTGCTGGTCAAGTGTGCGGGTACGGCGTTGAACTCTAAGCTGATCTCTTCGCAGAAGGACCTGTTCGCTCCCATGGTTGTAGAGGCGATCTCGAACCTCGACCAGCAGCTCCTCGACCTCAGCCTGGTGAGAAGAAGAAAATAAGTAAATTATATGCGTTGGTGGACGATCTTAGTGCTGTAGTTCTGGCTCCTCAGTTCAGGCCTTTTCTTGAGCCAGAATTCCACGTTGATCGAAATGCGCATCATGCAGCTTTTGGTGGGGCCGTGCCAAGCCAGTTGACCTCTCTTGAACCAGTATTGTCTTCAACGACACCGACGGCTCTTGAGCCGTGACCCCCTCCCCCCCCCCCCACTGTTGTCTGTTGAATTGTGTAGGTAGACGACAAGAAGGTCGCAGGCGGTGACGTAACCGTCAGATCCCTCGTGACTGACCTCTCGTAAACCAGAATCTAACTTGTGTCGGATTGCGTTTTGTAAAACTGTCAAGTGTGGCCGTGCCAAATCATCCGACCTCGCTTAAACCAGTGTTTCTGTAGAACAAATATGCTCTCACACTATGTCTTCTCCCCCTCAATGCTGTATTTTGTAGGTGGGCGTGAAGAAGGTAGGAGGTGGCAGCGTTACCGACAGCTTCCTCGTGACGGGCGTGGCCTTCAAGAAGACTTTCAGCTACGCCGGGTTCGAGCAGCAGCCGAAGAGCTTCGACAAGCCCAGCATCCTCCTGCTCAACGTGGAGCTGGAGCTCAAGAGCGAGAAGGTACGACGCACAGACTGCTTGCTGACAAGTGACAGGTGGACAAGGACAAGAACGATGCCTTTATTTTCGAAAACGGCCACGATTAGTCGGAAAAGCTAGGCTGAGGGTTATCGCCGGGAAACGATGAATGCGGGAACCGTTGTGCCAAGTATATAGTGTAGGACGAACCCTATTTCTGTATCTTCCTACGTACGAAATGTACCAGTTATAAGACGTGTCCTGCAGTATAGCCTGAAATTAGTCCAACCTCTATTAAATAAGTCTCAGGATTTGAAGAACAGGCATGGATACTGGTTGCGCTGGAAATAACGGTTTAATGCGAAGAACGCACATGGATTAATTCTTCCAAGGGCAATAGTCTACGTGCTTCAGTAGTCGGATGAAGACTGCCGGGCACTGAGCGAGGCGAGCCTACGGTAAATATTTCACACCTCCTCAGACAGATGGTCGTTTTACACTTCATGATCTGCAGTACAGTACATGGTTTAAGCCAGATATATAATATTTTCCCGATGATCTGTATGGTCTGTATGATCTGTATGATCTAGCTCATGTTGCCGGGTGGGAGCTGTGTACATTCTGCACGACCTTCGTGTAGCACATCATTTGCTCGGTTGGATCTGTACTATGCCGCTATAACAGATCCTACACAGGCCTCTCACAACCGCAGATGATGAACTGTAGATGATCTAGACCATGACCTACGGTAGATGGATAAATAGATACATGGATTATGATATGTCCGGCTGAGGTAGAGTGTGCCGCGTGCTTGTCTGACTGGAACCCGCGCGCCCGCTTTTTCTGCGCGCGGATATGATTATGTCAGGAATCTGCCGAGGTCCGGATATCCGACCCCGAGATGTACCAGGAGATCGTCGACGCTGAATGGAGCATCATCTACGACAAGCTCGAAAAGTGAGTCCAGCCTATTAACGTCCTAACTCTCAAAGTACTTATAAGGGCACCAGCCTATCTACAGTATCAATATGATATTGTTTAGGCAATGCACCTGGTATGTGTATGTGAAGCATATCTGAGCGACGCGATCGTGTGTGTTTCGGTATCGAGCAACGACACCCCGCCATGGTTGATTATCATGTCGACGGGAGGGCATACCGACGGAGATCAGATTAGATGCTCACCAACATTGCACACGAAGAAGCAAGTCCAGTGCCTTAAGTGTTCAAGCATTGTATGACATGTACCAGAGGTATGATTGACTTATTTTTCATGTATTAATTAGTCAGAAGTGAGCCAGTCATATCCCCACACGATATTATTAAGCAGTGAGATTTGTGTTATGTATGTTTTATCTCGCCAGTTGCACTTCCCACTTCAACCTGCAGGGGCTGTTCACACCTGAGACAGATAATCTGCAGATAATTCCCACAGTTAATGATCTAGATATTTCAAGGCAGTTCTATTCTTGATGTTGTATCATCTATATGATCTGTATGATCTAGCTCATGTTGCCTGGTGGGAGCGGTATAATCTGCATGATCTACCGTATACGTGGGTTGGATCTGCCCTAAAAGGAAAATCCTTCACATATCACAACGGCAGGTTGGGATCTTGCTCATATCTATTACAGCAGTAGATCATGACCTGTCAGATGTGTAGGGGTTCCACGGTTTTCACATTGAATTAAAAAAAAAAACGATCAGGAACATTCAGAAATCAAGGTCTCGTGGGCAAGCCGTGGGCACACGTGTATTCGCTCCCCCCCCCCCTCCCCCCGATACAATTCATGCCTTCGTTTCGATGGCGTAGGTACCCGAGTACCAAACATGGTTGTTGTGGTTTTCGGGTAGGTACCTGAGGACCTCGAGGGATCTGAGTAACAGACCTGGTTGTTTCGGTCATACTCAGGTAGGTCCCCGAGTACTATGTAAACCTGGTCGTTTCGGTCTTACTCGGGTAGATAGTCGGGTTCCCGAGTACCAAATCCGGTTGTTTCGGTCATACTCGGGTATATACCCAGATATATCTTGTTACCCAAATACCAAACCTGGTTGTTTTGGGCATACTCTGGTAGATTTCGCATTCCCACCGCTTGTCGATGTTCATCAATTTTTGAATGCAGTTTATCAACAGGTGGGTATGGTGTGGTCACTGTAATTATTGACAAGTTGGACATCACCCAGTCTATCTATCAAATAGCAGTCGGTGCAGTTGTCGTACGAAGAAGGACGTCGTCTATCGACATTGTTGACAAACACATTTGTCAAAATCGACCTTAGTGGTATCAATACAAAAGTGGTTCCTCTATATGGTGCCGGCTGCCCGCTGGTATCGTTCGCGTGGCGCATACCGATACTAAATAGGGACCCTTTCTGGTGTATTCCATAAAATATCCCAAACCCTATGGTGCTCGAAAGGGAGCATGGTCCGTCAATATCGCTGTCAAAAGTGAGCGTAGTGTCATCACTTTGGTTGTCAAAAAGTGGCAGAGCGAACCTAAGTAATTTATGTGCGACTGTCCGAAAGTGAGTCAGTATATCATATGAACCCCCCGCGCGAAAAGAAATAATCATGAGCAACTCCCGGGGGGGGGAGAGGAGGGAAGGAAACACCTGTAACCACGGTTTTTTGTCCGGAGAACTGGAAAGTACAAGCGATGGTTAAAAATATAAAAACGAGTGTCGCTTATGATCAGTCGGGTTTTTTTTGCCGTCAGTGCGATCAATCACAATTTCGTCCCCCCTGCCCCGACCGCGTCTGTAAAATGGTTGAACCCGACAGGTGTGTGGCAAGCGGCGCGAAGATCATCTTGTCGAAGCTGCCCGTGGGAGACCTGGCCACGCAATTCTTTGCAGACCGCAATCTTTTCTGCGCTGGCCGGGTGGCGCAGGACGACATGGCCCGAGTGGCGAAGGTGAAGAAAAAAACGAGCAGAGTGAACAAACTTATCGATCAACAAAATCGGGGGGGGTGGTTTGAACTTTTATTTTGCGCCCAAGTGGCAAAGGTAGAACGAAGGTAAAAGGGAAAACTCCGAAACAAACGAAACATAAAGAAATGAGATTGATTTGTAAAGTGCGCCCCGCGTGGCAAAGGAAAGCAGCAAGGAAAACGAAAGAGAACGAGGCAAACAACTAACGACGTCATTCTTGCGCGTGAGCGGCGGCTGTGATGGCAAGTAAAGAACACACACAACTTTTTTTTTTCAAACGAAAAACGAAATCGGGTTGGGCCCCCGCCCCGAGTGGAAAACATACCGCGACGAAACGAAAAAAAACGAAGAACAAAGAAGGAAGAACGAAATTGTTTCGCGCGGAACTGAAACGCAGGGCAAGGGCGGCTTGCGCTCCGACGATCACACCAGAAAACAAATAATCCGTCTCGCGCGGAGCAACGACAGTGGCCCCGCATCAATAATTGGGGCGTTGCGTTTCTTTGTTTGTGCCAAGAGCGCCAAGAGCGCGTGCGCCGCGTTTTTTTTTCGTGGGGTATTTCGATGAGGTTTTGGCTCTGCAGGCATGGCAGTCCGCGTCGACTTTTATCAACAACTTTGGCGACTACACGTTAGATTTGTTTGCATCCCTTTTATTATTTTAGGACCCCAGTCCCGTCTTGGAAATGAACTACGTGATATTTGACTGGTTCGTGCCCACATTGGGACTTCGGTACTAAAAGGTTTGAGCTAGATGTGTTTGGCAGCTGTACTTTCCGGGTTGATGCAGTCCCGTTGAGACCGCAGCTCTCGGTTTGGAGACAAAATGCTTCGGACTTGGAAGTCAAAGTTGGCGGATGACGCGGGCCGTTTGTCTGATTCTTGCTGTTGCCGCGAAACTGCTGTTTTTGATTTTACGAGTAGTAACGCCATTGTAATACTATAACCGTTTAGACATCAGTATCACCACCAACCGGTCGTTGGACATTTACGCCGACAGCTGTCTTTGCTTGATCTGATTCTGCTACTTTTGTTGTTATTCTGGTTCTTGTTCTCCTTGTTTTTTTTTTAATTACCTTATTATTTACTCAATTATTATCGGTAATATCAATTGTTGATGTTGAATATTTTCATCTGATTTCGTTTGTTGCCGCTAAACTGCTGCTTCTGTTGTTGGCGTCGGTCAGGCTACCGGGGGCAAGGTCCAGACGTCGATCCACGGCATCACCTCGGACGTGGTCGGACACTGCGAGAAGTTCGAGGAGAGGCAGCTCGGAAACGAACGCTGGAACCTGTTCACTGGCTGCCTGGACGCAAGAACGGCAACCATTGTCCTCAGGGGCGGATCCGAGCAGGTAACCTATCCTATCAATATCGCTCAGGGGTTTCAACACCACCTTTTTTCGGAGGCGAAACTACTGCTGTGCTTGGGGTCCGAGTTTGGTCACCACTGCCGTAATGAAAACTCTTGCACACCTCGGACGCACAGATCATCTGCAGATCATGATCTAGATCCTGCAGGGCAGAGATATAGCTCCCTGACCTGTATGATCTGTATGATTTGTATGATCTGTATGATCTACCACACGTTTCCGAGTGGGATATGTGTAGTCTGCACGACCTAGAACATGTTGCATGAGTTGGTTTGCACGTGACCTCACAGTGGGCCGTATTATATCATACGTACGTGTGGCCACTCGCTTTGATAGCGATCCCCTACACCTTTTCAGGACTCGAGTAACTTCACTTCAGTCTGGCGATCAAAAATAACTCGATTGTGGTATAGCAACGAAAATTGACGAGTGGGAAGTCCTCGAACCGCTGCTTACGGGGGGGCGGTCTCACGTAGCGTAGTGCTGTAGCACTCCGAACCAAATATGGTGTGTAAAACGTATAGGAGGAGGCATGGTGTTTGGGTCACCACAGTGGGTTCTGATTGCCATGGCCTCCCGTAAACTTATACTCCGGAGTACAAGTATACGTATATCTGGTATATATTGTGGTCATATATATATATATATATATTGTGATCATATATAAGTATATTGTGTTCGTATGTATATTGTGGTCATATATATATATTGTGATCATAAATATCGTGGTCCTTTATACCTGGTATATATTATGGTCATACATATATACATTTTATCTTGTGATGAAACTAATTGTGCGTGTTATATAAAAGTGGTGATACATGTACTTGTATATTGTGATCATAATCAAATATGGTGGGTATAACATATCTAAAAGTGGGTTTTCCGTATAATAAAGACGATACTACTCAATTACGGGCGACCACAGTAAATAGCACCAAATATTGTAGGAAAAAATAGGTGAATATATAGGTTATTGTGCATACCTTAGGTCCTATTTAATAGAGTGGGTGCCCCGTAATAGAAGGCGTCTCAGATTCATGTTTTTTTCCTGACACATATCGGTCGCGTTTTGAAATCTTGAAGAGTCTGAAACTCTCGCCAGGGTGGCAAAATTTTGATACCCGTCCTTTTCCGTCTTCATTAATGGCACCCGATAAACGACTTCCCTAGTTGAAACGATACGATGTTACACGGTTGATCGACGACAAGAGAATACCTTGTTTTTGGGCCCATCCTGAGTTCTGATATCTATGGTATGGCACCCAGTACTATTCATAGTTGGACATATCGAAACTTTCGATACTATATCCTCAACACTACAGGTAGTTTACTGTTTACCTCGCGGCTTTCCGCTGGTTTCGCTTGTCAGAATATTTCCTCGTCTTCTCTCGATTTGTGCAATCCTTTTTTTGCACGTACCGTCGTGACTCGGTTTCCTTTCCGATTCCGTCGCCTCTGTTTCGTCGTGTTCCGCTCCGTCGCTCGACCGATGCAGTTTATGGAGGAATCCCACCGAAGCATCCACGACTCTCTGATGATCGTCAAGCGCTGCCTCAAGAATCGCGAGGTATGATTAATATAAGAGGGTGTCGTACTTATGTTGTTGGTTGCCTTGATCATTCGACCATTGACCAGGGATCCCTTTCAAGACGGAGATGAGGGGGAGGGGTTGAAGTTATTCTGGACCTGGCAGGCGTTTCGCCACCACCCCTGGGTGGTCGGTTTTCAACACCGTGTGGCGTTTGTGAAGCCATGCGGTGCATGGTGGTCGGTTCCCAACACCGTGCGGCGTGTGTAAAGCCACGCGGTGTGTGGGTGTGTTTTTTGCGATGCCTCAAGAGAACGGCGAGGTCCGAACATGATATGAGGGGGGCTACTTCATTACGGGAGGTAGGGGAAAGGGGATGAGTACCGCTGGGCCTGGAAGGCGTTTCGCTGGGCCTTAGTGGTCGGTTTTCGAGACCGTTCAGAGTGAAGGCACGCGTAGCGTTTGTTTGTGATTTTTTTCTTCGCTGCCTCAAGCACCGCGGATATGATGTTTAGACGGAGTACTCTACATTGAGCAAGAGGAAAACCTGAAAAGGTACCAGGTATATATAACGGGGAACCATAGTTAATGGGACCAAATATTGTTGCTAAAAATAGCGAAATATACAGGATTTTGTGTGTATCATGGGTCCTGTTTAATATGGTATGTGCCCCGTATTGGTACCACCACTTTTTTCCCCTTTTTTTCCCCCATCCCATTTATCATCTTGCCCTTCTTTTCTCTCTCCCTCTCTAGTCGTAACTCAGATCCGGGGTCATTGAGTAGGCTCTTCTCCCCCCTCCCCACTACGGTACTTGCCTTGCATTTTCATCGCGAGAAGATTTCTGCACTTTCTTCCCTCGTCGACTTGCGTCGGATTCTACTCTGTCTGAAAAAGTACGGAACGTACCTGGTACGATTTGTAATATCAATATCCGAACGGTCCTTGTGTATCCGAATACGTATTTGGTACCTGGTAGGCGCTTGGGTACTCCTAGGTGGTTGGTTTTCAATGGCATGCGGCATGCATGCGCCATGCGGGGTTTGTTTCACGTTGGTGTCGCGACGTTTGCTCGCGATGCTATTTTCGACGTATTCTACGATAGAGGTAATACACTTCCGCTGGAGTGTTTTCGGAATAGCGGGCTATTAACCCCAAATCGTCGGAATGCCAATCTTGTGTCGAAAAATGGCATTTTTGTATACTTGAGGCTTTGAGATTATTCATCGGGATGCAATTTGATTTTCGCTGAAGTCACTTTTCGCGTGAGAGATGTGGAGCACACTAAGTGAGGAGCCTCAGAAAAGTTAGGGCGAACCTCGATCGTAGAACGCCTCTTTCATAAAAATAAAAATATACGGTTTCACTACTGCTGTAGCAACAGAATCAGGCACCCTCCCGTTCCTTTTTTTTTTTTTTCGGGCAACGATGTTCATTTGGTTCTGACCACGGATTAGGTTTGGTTCAAAGCGCTTGCTGTGTTCGTATTACGAGGGACCATAGTTAATAGAACCTGCGGCACACACTAAAACCTATATATTTCACTCTTTTCACTAACAATATTTGGTCCTATTTACTATGGTCCCCCGTAATAGTTTTTCGTACGTAGCACAGGTTTTCACCATGAGTTGCTTTCGCGAGCAAGGATGCGGCAATCTTTTTCCTGTCTCCGTTTTTCGTAAAAATGTTCGTGCGGTTTTGGTTCTTGGTTCGTTTTTTTTTTGTGTCCATGGCAGGTCGTGGCAGGAGGGGGTGCGGTCGAGATGGAGCTGTCGAAGGCCCTCCGCGACCACTCCAAGACCATCAAGGGCAAGCAGCAGCTCATCATGAGCTCCTACGCGAAGGCCCTGGAGATCATCCCCAGGCAGCTTGTGAGACATGGCACTAATCGTAAAGCCACAAAATATTTAGATGACCATACACCAATATATATATTATATACCAGGTATATATATATATATTATACATGTATACATATTTGACACGCACGGAGTTTTTTTTGTTTGTTTTATTAATACCAAACTAGTGACTATTAATAAGGCAAACGATTATTTGTATTATTGACTAGTGTTAGGGTGGGGCGGACGCCTCTTGCAGGTATTCTCTTCTCTGTGTGGTGTTGTGTCGAGAACACGTCGAGGTGAGTCGTTGCCTCGGGTGTACACGGAACGGAGTGACAGACCTTCGGTGTGACTCTAAGCTTGGGTGTGGTGAGGCTGTAGTATGTAGGGGGAGGGGACCTGGTGTCAACAATAGTCTTGTGTTGGTTTGGTTTGGTTTGGTTCGTTTTGTTTTCAACTTTGACGGATTTTGTTTCCGTGAATAGTTCATTCTTTGAGTTCCGACACCTGGTCAAAACTCGTGTGAGCAAATTGAGTGCCACTAGTGATTCATGGTCTTTCAAGCAACCCTTCCTCCCTTCCCGAGGGTGACAGCTCGAGGGTAACCCGTGGTTTCTTGGACTCAAGGGGGTCTGTCCTTTGTACTGCTGTGTACTGGTCCTGCGCCTTGCGCCCTCTGTCCTCTGTCATACTCAAAAGACGCGCGTGCTTTATTACGAGCCGTGCCCACCGTTCCATCTCTCACGCTGCCCCTTATCCTTGCTCGCGTTGCACGGACCCCCTTCCAACCTGGTCTCGGTCAGGCGGACAACGCTGGCTTTGACGCGACGGACTTACTGAACCGTCTCCGGCAGAAGCATGCCAGGGATGGTGAGGCTGGAAAGTGGTTCGGAGTCGACGTTGACACTGAGGGTGAGGAGGAAAAATGATGCACACTTCAATAGGAGTGCTATCCGGAGCCGAATATTTTTATTTATCGGAGCCGATTCACCCAATTAAGGGGACTGGATTCACTCAAATAATCGGAGCCGATTCATCCAAATAATCGGAGCGATTTAAAGCGGAATCGGCAAGTCGGGACGATGATTTTTTTTCGCCAGCAAATCATCAAGAAAATGTCGTCCGGATTTGCTTGGCTTGAGTTATCCGCAGAGGATTCACTCCCTTTTCTCGCGACGCAAGGATTCAAAACGAAGACCCACTCACACGCCGGATTCGCCGATTAATCGGATATCGTCTGTAGCACTTCTGGAGCACTGAAAACCGATATTTTCAATAGCGGTGAATACAGCCGATTTACAGCCCTGCCACTATCACCCTTTCCCAACTAAAACAAGTATCGTGCTCATATCCCTGGGTGTCTCGTCCTCAGCCCGAAGGTCCAGTGGCTAAGGGGGTTGAAACGCGATAAATAGTATTTCGGAGACGTCGTAGCTGGGATTGGAGTTGGTTAATGTTTGGTGGCGAACAGTGAAGCGGGGTTGAAGTTACTGCACGTCTCGGGCAGATAATCGATTCCTACTTGATGATCTACACTGTGACCGGGGGGCATAGTTAATAGGACCCACGTAACAGAGAAAAGCTATATATCCAACTATTTTTACTCACAATATTTGGTCCTGTTTACTATGGTCCCCCGTAATA
>JBBMHQ010067265.1:0-13628 GCA_037834295.1 Postelsia palmaeformis
CCTCCTATCACGATCGCGATCGAAGCCCGGACAAAGCGTACAAAGCATTTGAATTTGCTGCAGGGGAGTGTCACTTGCATTGCCGCCGAGCGAAAACAACACCCCGGAGCTCCCAATAGCTTTGAGGGCCGCGGCAGCTCCCACTGCCGCGCTTGCGACCGTGACCGCCGGCGCCCGAACATAAGAAAAGCCTCGGCTGGTAATGACGGCAAGGCCTGTCGCGGAAAGGGTTCAGATGTCGACCGGAGCACATCTCAACGAAACGGGGCTGGACGTCAGCGAGACCGCGGCGAGAGAGAGGAGAGCTCGAATGGCGGGAGCAGCTAAAGTTATCGCCCTTAGGGAGACGCTTCTCAAGCAATGGTATTTACCGCCTCGGCGGACAACAGCAGCAAAAGCCCCGTTTCCGGAGTCGCCACCAGCTCGAAGAGGCAAGTCGTTCCTTCGCTGGCTCAAGTTGCTTCCTCCGCGGCGCTTCTTACGCCACTTGACTATGTCCGATGACCACGCTATGCCCGTGTTGTCCGACCTTGCTTATGCTCGCACGACCGCGATCGACTCTGCCACCGCCGCCTCCGCGACAAAGAACACCGCAGACGTCCAACAGGCGTACAAACACCAATGACTGAGGAACATCTTTCGCAATTATGTTCAACGTTTTCTCGCCTCAATCAACCCCTCTGACGCCGCCCTTCGGTGAAGGCCTCCACATCTGGCTTTTTCATGATGTACATCGATGGCAGCCATAAAGACGTTAGTCCTACCGTTTGGATCCCCGGTTGGCAGTACTCCCTCGAGAAACTCTGCGCGTGCCCCATCGCACCTGACAAGCCCACGACCGCTCCCCTTACTGTCTTGATGGGGATTTTTTTTTGTTGGGTGTCGGGCGCTCTCGTTGCCGAATCGACAGAACCGGAGGCGTTCACACTCCTCCTAAGGCTGCTGAGAAACCACTTCGACCGCACCGACACGGGGGCTAGTTGCAACAAGTTGCACTTTTTAACGTACCTAACCGAACCCTTGTTTCTGACTAAAGTGGTGTTTTTCGGAGGGTAGTGCCGGCAGCGACAGGGACTAAGAAAGTTGAAGCACCGGGGATGGAGGTTTTTTAGGATGCGGTTCGGATAGCAATGAGCAAGCACTTCGCCAGCGTGATGTATCCGGGGGATTTGACTAAGGTATCGAGTCCGTTTGGTGCTTTGGGCGCCATGTGGATAGCGTTTAAGACTCTCTCAAAAAATGAGACACCTGCCATCAACGGCGACACACATATATATTTTTCCTGCTTCTGCGACGGGTGTGCGGTCATCCGTCTCTTTGGGCCACCTGCTCACCAGTAATGATCGAGGCCAGGGCCGGACGCCTTCCCAGTCGCCTGCTTGGCAGACGGGGTCGCACAATAATCCGCTATTAATAGTGATGTACATCCACAAACCATCCCTGACTGCCTCGACCCGTGGCTTGACACCGCTTACGACTGCAAACCCCTAGGAAAAACACCACTTTGCTGAAGTTCGCTCTGTTTGTATGTCCATCTAGATCAAGGACTATCCCCTCTGGAGTGGTCTACTCTCATACGCTGCGCGTGCGGCTGCCCTCAACGAAAACGGAGGCAACTGTTTGAACAGCCACGAAAGCTCACACTCCTTCAGACAGTGTAGGTACCTATTCCTGAACCTTAGCGGCATTTCGAACCCCGACCTTAGTAAGGTCGGAGACGACGGCGCGGCGTTTCGTCCTTGGCAATAACGCATGGACAAAAACCGCCACAAAGCAACTTACGGCCTATCAAGCGCAACCAGAAGAAACACAGGCGTTGTTCCGGCCATTCGCGTGGGAAGTACTACGGCTAGGATCAGCAGAACAGACTTAGGTGACGACTGCAACACACGCGCGGAAATAGGGCATCAACAGTTTTATTCCGGCTATCATGGTGGTGGTTCGGCCGCCCCTGCCTCTTCCACCCCGGCTGCTGCCTTGGTTTTCGCCGCGGTACCTCGCATTCCTTCGACGGTAGCCCCAACGGACGCCTGCCAGGCACCTTCGGCACAGGTAACTGACAAGTCGACGCTGGTTCAGCTCCTCCTGCCCGCCCGTCGCCGATTTTTCCGGCGGAAATGCATTGATTTCACAAGATCCTCGCGTTCCAGGCTCCCTCAGCACTAAGAACATACCGGCGTTGTTTATCCCTGCGCGTCGCTCGGTCCTCCAGACCGATGCAGCGACTGAGCCCTCCGGTTTTACTCGGGAGTCCCCGGGCCTCTTCCCCGACGTCGAGACCCCGCGCCTCGAACGCCGGTCCCTTCAACTTCGGCAAGAAAGCAGGCGCGATAAATGCTGCCTTCCCGAACCACGTACCGTGCAGCACCACAATTGTCGCGCGGTCGTGCCGTCGCTTTCAGCGAGAGTGTCCCCCTTCTTCACCTCTCGGACATGCTGTGGCGGTCGACATGAGGTTCGGTAGGGAAAACGTCGGAACTCCGATATTTCGGTTGAAGCTCGACGTGGCGGCTCCTTGCAACGACGGTGGCCGCTTCACCCTTTTCCTATCAAGAAAGAGTCGACAAACATTGCTACATCGTCCCCCTTTCCCACCAGGTCTACAGGGCGGAAGCCCTCTCTTGTAGACCCTTCGTTGCCCACCACCGCAGCCCTCTTCTCGAAGTCGGCAACAGGGTCTGCAGGCCCTCGGTCGTCCTTCCGCACGCCATTTCACGCGCGCCGGGCTTTTTCGGCTCAAGTGGAACATGAATAACCTTCTGCTACCTGTCGAGCCAGTTGTGTCTCCATGGCCTTCGACCAAATCCACCGGGCAGCATACCCGTGAAATTCACAGCTCTCATTAGGCAGAACACGCTCAGACCTCCCTGCCCCCTTTGGTCCAGGACAGAAATCATCGGGCGGAGTACGAGAACCTTCTGGCGATTTTATGCCTACGAGCAATTGTGAGACCGAGCCAGTATACGTGGAACCGGCGTAGCCTCGTGCACCAGGGGCTCAGTGTTCTTAGTGGAGCACACACACCCCCACACACACCGCAACGGCGAACACGGACGACTCGGCACTTTCGGTGTTCGACACGGGTGTCGAGTATTCAGCGGAGCGGGTGGTACTATTCTGGCAGCCCCCTATTATTGTTTACAGTGGTGCCCCTTGGTGTTCTTCATTAACGTTGTGACATATTCCTGCGCGGAGCAGGATATGATGGCTGAAAAGCCCTGTCGCTTTCTTGACAATGGCGCAACGGAGCGGATCATGGCCTCGACACACCTTCGCGAGCACAAACGCCTCGGTCAAGAAGTATATAACTTCGACTGCGCTACCTGAAACCGCGTTCGGGATGACGCCGTCTTTGATGGCTATTTTTTCAAGTTCACGCAGAACCCGGACATGAAGCAACACATATAGAGCACTGACACCAAAAATTTGGCTGAAGCTAGCCCCTTTGACCTCGTGTGGGGCATCGGTCTCTGAGAAGACGACCCCGAAGCTCAAGACCCCTCTAGATGTGGTGGGAAAGTTCTGTCGGAAATGCTATTTCTACCGTTCGCCTCACCCTTTACTCAAGGGAGGCCGGGTTGGAACACCCGGCATCCTCCCATCTATTTTTGCACCTCGACCTCGACTGACAGAGTTCATGATATTCAACTAGCGCTACTCCACTATCTGGCTGTGGTTCGGGTATGCCGAGGTTTCGACTTTTTTGTCTGCAACGTCGGCTGATCACACCCCCGAGGATTCGGCGGTCGCACCAAGTTTCGACCCTTCCCTCACGCGGTCAGAAAACGGCCCCTGCAAGGTCCGGGGAACCCTTACCCTCGATGACGCCACGTTTTCAACCATTTTAGGGGTTCACAGCGGAGTTGGCGCTCTTGTACCTCATGGTTGCGTCGTGCTTCTTGGCACTGGCAATCCTGCAGGAATGAATTCAGCGAGTTCTTTCGGATCGCATGTTCTTTGTTGATGCGGCATCCATTGCGTGCGAGAAATAATGCAGCCCTTGTTCTTGGGGGGATTTAGGCGAATCATCCCCTCCGATGACTTGGATGAGTGTACGCCTGAGCGTCTAATGCCGTCGGAAATATAAGCCTACGTGCTCCCTCGCAGTCTGGGCCTACGTGGTCCCCCCTTGATGATGCAGCATGCAGTTCATTGCTTGGACGTGACATGCTAAATGCACCATCATAGCCGCGCCGACCGCTTTCTGCCACCTCGGCCGTCTCACCAACGCGTTTTTGGCGAGCTGGAATTAATTCACCACGCCCGGACAGGCATATCCGTGTACGCCGTCGACCCCGCTGCTTTGGGGGGGGGGTTCCATTCACGCTACGAGGGCGCGATAGGTTTCACCCTGTCCGACGATCTTCAACTACTCGCGGTTAACTTGGGTCTTAACGATGGCTCCCCAGCCCGACCAACTCTCGGTTGAGGAGCACTTTGTCACCTCCGAATGGCGGGTTCTTCCCTCCTGAAGAGGCAGCTCTCGAGTCGAGGGGTATCCTCGGCGTCTCCCACGCCCCACTTATGAGCGCCCCGCTGAACGTTTAGCAGCAGGACGACAAAAACCTCAGCCCTCCTTCCGGGCTATGTAAGGTGCCTTCGATATCAGCAGTTACAGCGTTTACCCTCGCAGGTCCAACTTTGCGCTTGACTACCCTGCTTGAGAGTTTGAGCCCAGAACAGCGCGTTTCGTTCCTGCGCGTCTGGGCACGCTCCTCGTTGCCTCTGCAGGAAGTGGCGTTTGACCTTGACAGCATAGACTGGGCTGCTGAGGTCGTCCGACAGCTGAGGGATGTTCTCTGTACATATCCGGACGTTTTCCCGACGCCCAGGTCTGATTATGGTTTCTGCTCGTTGATGCCTTCAAGGATTTCAGTCCCAGAAGGTAACGATCTTCTCACGTCCAGACCGTATCGCATCAATCCAAACCGTGTAGGCCATTTTGGACCAGTATATTGCGGTAGGTTTGATCCAGCACTCGACTATCCCGTACTCGAGCCTGGTGGTTGTCATTCCAAAAAAAGCTTGAGGCGTTTCGATCCCCGTGAACTACAAGAAACTTAATCACAGCAGCAGCCTCAGCCAATTGCCTATTCCTCGCGTGAAGCAAATTCTCAACTCCCTGGGGAATGGGCCGGGTGTTTTTCTCATTGACTCTCCTTGCTCCACCAGATTCCCACGAACAGGTACACCGTCCCTCTCATGACGGTTTGCACTCTTACGGGCCGCTACGAGTGGGTCGTCATGCCCCAAGGCAGCAGTGCTTCGCCCGGATGGTTCGTCAAAGTGATAAGCAGAATCATCACAGGTCTGGCACAATTGGCGGCCCACCTTAACGATGTGATTGGCTTCGACTACTTTCCGGCCGCCCACAACAAGACGATACGAGCCCTGTTCCAATGCTCGCGCAAACCTAACCTCAAGCTCTTCCCCTAGAAGGTTCACCTCGGCGCCACGGACGCTAACTTACCCTGCCACTCAAGTTCGCGCGCGGATATACGCCTCAATGCGGAAGAAGCTTCGGCTTTGATGGAAATGCCCATGCTCTCATGTAGGTACGTGCGCTGATGGGCGGCGTGGGGTATTACTGCAAATTCCTGCCCGATATGTATCAAAACATCCGCTCTCTTACTGCTCTTATCCGGAGAGGGGTTGGTACGCGAGTATTGATATTTTGGGAATTAAGGTCGTCCCTAAACGGGACCCAAATCGAAGATAATGTCGCTCACTCCGTCGGTCAAGTAGCCACCAGTTTGATGCCTTTTTTACTTTTGTCCAGATCTCAGCCTAAATCGAAGATAATGTCGCTCAATCCGTCGGTCAAGTAGCCACCGGTTTGAAGTATTTTTTACTATTGTCCAGATCTCTTGTGAGCAGCGGGCTCACCACGGTGCCCAAAGAAGTGTCTAGTTTGGTGGCCCTGAGAAATTTGTAAGTACGGTGGTCGACGGTTTCCCCCGTCTGCTCATGAGTTCGCGCGGGACACGGCCAACGGTATCGCCGCTCTCCGTCTGTCACCTGTACGGGTGGCGGTGTTCCCCACGAAGATCCGAATCATTCACGACCTTACTCATCAAACATCCGTGCAGGGCGTCAACGCCGACACGTATTTTTAGTCCGCCCCTCCCTGTAGATTAGGCCACGTACTACGGGGAATAAATTCGCGTATGTTACACTTGCGTCGCCCGTCGACCACCCCCACGGGCATCCTACTAAGAATAATGGACGTGAAGGACGCTTTCCGGCAGATTCTCATGGAGTGAGCACAGGGCCCCCTTGTGAGGTACGCCTTCCTCGAGCTGGTCGTAGTCGACCGGCGCCTCTGGTTTGGATGGCGTAATAGCCCGGGGTTCTGGTGTCTTTTTCTGCCGCTCTCGAACACGCTCACGTCCACACAACATTTCGCAATGCGGTAGTCACTCCCTCTGGCCAGGCGATCACGAGTCACGTCATGGTGAGTAAGCCTGCCGGAGTGGAATGCTCCATTCCCCTACCTCCGGGGTACCCGGTACCCCCCGGAGAGTGGGGGGGGGGCGCAAAAGCCGTTCTATACTCGAATGTACGTGGACTACGCAGTCGTCTTAGAGCCACAGTGTTTCCCTGTAGCGGACCGGTGCGTGCGGGCGTCCCGGAGTATGGGATCCGACCACAGTCGCCTTCTTGGTGGACGAAAAGCATGTGACCTGCTCTTGTGAGCACTGGAGACGGTGCCCTCGTGGCACGCGCTCCAGGTACTAGGATAGGAGCTCAATACAGTAGCGATGATAGCTTCTTTGCCGCAAGGGAAACTTGGCTTGATTTGCGAGCTGCTCGCGGAGTGGTCATGGGGCGCCATAGCGCGCGGGAATCCGAGTTACGCTTGTTGGTGGGAAAACTCTTGCGCGTTCGCGAAGTCGTGCGACTAGGTAAGTTTTAGTGCGGAGCATGTTTAATCAGTGAGACATGATCCCCGTGCAGGCCTGGCACGAGAGAGTAGGAGGCCCGGGGGGGGCGATCGTTCGCCGTCAGGTCCCTCGCACGCCTGCCTTTCGTTCTGGCGGGTTGATGATCAAAGGGCCGATGGGCCCGGGGGGGGGGCGGCACGCCTTCCGCCCGATTGCTGAATTTTATTTCGCAGCCCCTTTCGCGGACGCTCATCAGCGACGCCTCAGGGGACGCGATGGAGGGGGGTTGTTTGAGGGCAGGGCGGTGGTGGGGGATGGACTTGGATTACGATACCTAGGAGCGTCTGCGGTCGCACGTGCAGGCGAGGAATGATTTGTCTATTCACGTGTTGAAATTTCTGGCTATGATAGTCACGGCACGAGCGTTTATTTTGGAGGCCAAGGCATCACCCCAAGTACGTGGGAGAGAATACCCTATTGCGGGCCGACAATATGACGACCGTTTATTTGATTAATCGAGGCCGGGGGGGACTTGAGCCGCGGGCGAACGCACTATTGTGGATCCTCGGCTGCCTCGAAATGCGCAGTGCCTGGTGATTGAGGGCCAAACGTTTGAGTGGCGTTGGGAATGGTTTGGCGGACGTTTATCACGATGGGATCGTCCCACCATCGCCCCCAACCTTCACACGCTCCGTTCCGACATCGAATGGCATGGTCAGCACCTGGGGAAGGCGGGGGCGAATAAATGCACCGACATCTTGGCCTACAGTACGTCGGGGGCTCAGTTGTGAGGTCGCCGAGGCGTACGTACACGTCTGGTCCCCGGTCTTGGAGTACGCTTCGCAGGTCGATGGGTTGCCAGGAGTTCTTCGATTCGAGGGATTTGAAAAGCTGCAGGCCTGGGTCTTGAACGAGTTCTCATCGTGGTGTTGTGCGTCGGAAGGTGACCTGGCGAATACGATTGCCGCAGAATTCGCGGCGGTGCAATATTTCTATCGGTTAAGGGTAGGAGTGAAGCTGCCGGTCAAGACTCCTGTGGTTCAGGCTGTACTCAGCGGTACTGTACGGGCTCACGTGACGGCAGGAACGCCACGATGCGCTCGTTTACCGGTGCCATTCAGTATGCTACTCTCGGGGGAGACCCTGATTCACACGTGGGGCCCGGAAGGGAAAGTGTTGTACCTGTGCCTGTGTATGAATTACCTCCTGATGACGCGATCTGACGAAACTTTCGCCGCTGATTTGGAGGCGGTGCACCCGCACAATGCCTTACGCGGGGTTGCTTGGCGTTTGCCAGAAGGACACAAGGTTAGAAGACATACGAGGGCAATTGCTGGACAGGGTAAAGGTGCGGTTCAAGGGGCATAAGGGGGATTAGAAACAGATTGGCAGGGTGCGTGTCCGGACTCGAAGTGAGGTTTGTGGGCCACTGTTGTCCTTGATGGCAGACGGCCGGGCGGTTGCTCTTATGTTGGAGCTGATATCATGTTTCCTGGTTCTCCCGACCATGTCCCCTTGTCCTCGTAGCGATGTGGTAAGACCGTAAGAGTCGTTAAGTATTGCCGTGCCCTTTGAGCAATCAAGGAGGTGTTGGCGGACCCAGGTTGGAACCCCAATGAGTTCGCCATCCACTCGTTGCGCATAGGAGCCGCGACCACGCTCGCGTCGGTGGGGAACATAGCGGAACACGTTTTCCAGAGAGAGCGAAGGCAAATATCCGACGCGTACGAGACGTACATGCGTAATAAAGTAGAAACCTCTACCAAGGCTTCATTTTTGCTGGCGAAGGAACGGGTGGCAAGAGAGAGACAGCCGGGGGAAGGAACAGTGGGGGGTAAGGCATACCTAAGAGTACGGTAAACAGTAGGCTCATATTACCTCGGGGGATTAAATTTGTACCGTACCATTTGGAGGCTTGGTCCTCCGAGAAAACTGTAGGCGGCACAAGTTAGGAACGCGGTCGGTATAGTGGGAGGAAGAGAGCCGTAAAATGGGGTGGTCGAGATACTCAGGGTACTGCAGGAAGCTGCGGTACAGGTATGTATCTGGCCAAGGCTAGGAAGCTCTCTCCCCCGCGATAAGGAAAACGATAAGAAAACGCAGTTCGAAAGGTTAACATTTATGGGTGTTTTTTTATCTGTAGACGAAGTAACGGCTCCAGCAAGCGAAATAACGGACTGATCAGGGTTCATTGGTAGAGAGAATGTGGCATATACGTATCGGGAACTGGTAGAGATCAAATTTGGTTGGAAGGGAAGGCCTCGCTCGGAGTCCTCCCAGGCAATGCATCGAGCGTAGATCAGCATCTCCACGCCGGGCATGAGCAAGCACGAGGTCCTGTGATAAGCACGAGCAGATGTGAACTAGTCGCTGGCTTGTCGATCTCAGCCAGGGTTTGTGTCCTCTTCGTTTCTGCCGTGTCACCACCCTTTTTTTCCTTTCGAATAAAGGGGGGGGCACGAGTAGCGAGGGTTACGTTTTGTATTTTTTTCTGTTATGGTTAGTTGTACTTGAGTTAGATCAGAGGAGTAGAATGGTATCGTGCTATTCGGAGGCGTGGTCTTCGAGAGGTAGGCCTTACTGCAGTAGTTATGAACTCGGTCGGTATAATAGGAGGGAGAGGGGCGTTAAAAAGGGTGGTCGAGATACTCAGAATATTGCAGAAAGCTGCGAAACGGGTATCTGGCCGAGGATGGACACCCTTCTCTCCCACGACTCGGGAAAAGATAATATAATGCAATTCGAAACATATACGCTAAACCTGATATTACATCAAATGAATACATTCGGATGATGTTTTTCCAATGCGTGTTTAAATATTCATCCAACGCTTGCTCTGACTTGGAGAGCTGGACGTGACACGATGCTGTTTGAGGAATAAAAAAGCATGAAGAATCTTTTGGCATTCATATTTTCCCATGCCAACCATGACCACCATAGGCTAGTGAACACGCCTGCTCCCTGCAGTAGATAAATTTCGTAGCTTTTCCGGGACGTAAGCGACTGTGTTGATATCAAGACATCTTGTTCGCGATATGAACAATCGAGCGCGTGTTTGATGCGATGGTCGACCATGTGTAGCTGTAGGGGGCTTTCATACCACCATCGTTGTTAGGCAACGTACTTACCCGCTACTTTTTACTAACGTCACACTGAGATATATCCTCGGGTGTGGTGTCTCTCATAGGGACAAAGGCTACTTTTTAGGTTAGCTTGTCGTTCGCGGGCAAGAATAGGGTCGGCCCGTTGCCCGGCATTGTGTGGCCACGAAGTCATCACTTTATCTTCAGCTATTTGTTCGCTATCTCATGCACCGAACGGGAAGTAAGGGGGCTGTCAGGGTGGTCAGTTCTCGGTGCAGGGATACATGTGCAGCGGAAACTGGGGGCTTCCCACTGGAAAAGCGCGTGCTCCTGTGTAGAGCACTCAACGGGATGTGATATGCTTCACCCCTCACTTTGGTCTTGAGTGTGTACGACGATGATTCCATATAAAAATATCCCGAGGGGCTCCTGCATCATTTTGAATGCCTGCACACAACCGTTTCGAGCGAAATGTATCCGTAGGCGACCATCGAATGACCCTGATCAGACAGACAGACAAATAGCAAAACTTGTTTCATCCGTTTGAGCCTCATATATGTGGAATTGATAAACCACAGCTGCACCACGTGTGGAATTTAAGATATATCATATGCTTAGAATATCTCCGACGTAGTGAGATTGTTCCGTGTGGGCGTTGTTCAGGCCAAAACCAAGAGGGGTTGCCGAGCAATGGAAGGATGCAGTGAATAAGGTGCTGCACAAAAAGAAATATAGGACGAAATGTTGTAACTATCGCGGCATCGCCCTTGTCGCGCATACCGGCAAAGCACTCCTCAAAGTCGTCGCGCGTCGCCTCAGCGACTACTTCGAACAGGAACGCATCCTGCCAGAGAAGCAGTGTGGCTTCAGGCCTGACCGGTCGACGGCCAAAATGATGCTCGTGGTGCAACGCTCGCAGGAAGTGGCAAGGAAGAAGGAAACTCCGCTGTGCATGCGCTTTGTCGACCTCACCACAGCCTATGACTCCGTCGATGAACGCACTTGTGGGCTGTCTCGGCTTGTTCCTGCGTGCAACCTTGAATGTTCACCGGTATTTGTTCATTCCACGACGGCATGAGAGTATGCGTGCGTCTGGATGACGGCGAGTGCTCAAATATGTTCGACGTGGAGCAGGGCCTACGGCAAGGGTGTGTGCTCGCGCCCTTGCTGTTCAACATAATTATCACAGCGGTACTGCGTGTGGCGCTCCGCCGCTGATAAAGCCATCACGGACAGCTTGGTGCAACTCGAACGAAAGATGAAGAAGGAGAAAAAGAAGAGGGGGAATGCACGGGCTGGACAAACCGACGGACAGACGAAGCATAAAGAGGCCCAGACACTGGGGTCTATGCTATTTGCTGACAATGCGGACGCAGTATCGCGATCACCTAACGGCCTGGAGAGGATGATGGCGGTGATCGTGACTGCATGTGCCGCTTTCGGTCTGACGGTCTCGGAGGGTGAGACGGAGATCATGTGTCTGCAAACTAAATATATGGGGGTAATGTGCCGTTCACTGTCACCGCAGCCGGCCAAGTGTACAAACGAACGACCGAGTTTGGGTTTTAAGTGGGACTATCACCGCTGATTGGACGAGCAGGAACGTCGAGGTCACGCATCGACTCCAAAGGGCATGGGCGTGCTTCGTGCGGTGAAAAATGCAAATCTATCACCGTCCGGGTGTGCGCCTACGCCTGAAGGTGCGGATGCTGAGAGCCGAGGTCATCGAAACGTTGCTCTGCGTTTGCGTTACTCGGAGTCCGAGCAAGACTGATTACGGTGGGCTACGGCAGGTCCACCACAAGATGTTTCTACGCTGCATCGGCTGGCGAAAACGAAAGCGCGAGGACCACATTATATCCCATACGATCACGCTTCTTAGGACAAACTGGGAGAGCGTTGAGACGACGGCACGCAGACGTAGGTTATTGTCTACGGGCCTTGTGGCACGCATAGGAGAAAAGCGTCTGCCGAAGGGGGTGATGTTTGGGGAGATAGTTGGGGGCAAGGGCTAATCCGGAAGACAGGATTGGAACTGGACGTGGTACCTTGAGGAGGACCTCATGAGTTTGGGGCCCAGCTCGAAGGGTGACGCGAGGCAACACACAAAGCCGGCAGATTGTTTCGACCGGTCGAGGGAGGGGCGAAGGTTTTCATGCGGAAACGGTGTATGAATGAGAAGGAGGCATCGGTAGAACGACACAGGATGGCGGCAACCACGATCATAACCGTTGACGCCAACCCACGTGCGCAGAATGACGGGGAAAAGCGGGAGGGCGAAAGGCGGACGAGGGAGAACGCGCGGTTGGGAGGAGGGGGCGGGGGCGGTCTGCCCAACAAACCGGAAGCTTGGGTGTAGCCGTCATCGTCATGATGCGCTCCCTTCTCTGGGATCCAAATATGCCGCATAGTGCCACGCTGGCATCTGTAGGCACGAATTCCTGGCTTTATAGTTATGTGTACACCCCGCCCGTTTTGGTTCCTTTCTTGTCCCTTCCTTCAGTTTTTCTTCTTTCTCGTTTCTACTCCCTCGTGTCTCTGTTGTATCTTACCGATTGTTTAATTTATATCTGCTTTTGATTTTTGCTTTGCTTCTCGTCTTCTTTTTTGTGTTCTTAGTATCGGCAACGTTTGCTTCTTTTTTTTGTACACCTCTGTTCTGCACCCCTCGCGTAGCGTGCGAGCCTGTCATCTGAAAAAATCGAGCATTCTCTTGTGTGTGCCCCAACCTCACTTCTTGATTTTCATTGCGTCCTTACCTGACTTGAACGTTTTTTAGTCTCTTCCCGTTTTTCTGTTTTTATATTTTTTCAATTTTTTTTCATTTCGATTTTTTCCCGTCGAGTTGTTATTTCCATCATGTTTTTTTCTTTATCTGAGTAGTAATCCGATCTCCTAGCTGTCTGTTGCGATTCGTACAGCGTACCGCATGTACCTGATACGTGCGTGCGCGAACGTCAGTTTTTTGTTTTTCAGGTGTAGATAGATGTGCTTCAGTTATCATGTTTACGATTGTTTCCTTGGATATTTTTCGCCGAGCGAGGAATTTCCTCCACTCCAGAGATATTGGACATTTATGGTGACGATAAGTTAATGTGATAACAATGTGTCCACCTCCTCAGGATCTAATCCCCCTATTTACTCGAGGCAACTCGTTTGGATGATACCTGGTATCTGGTATACTGTATCACGAGTCACGGAAAAGCGTTTCACCTTAGTAACGATGTATCGCGGATATCAATGCCTCGGCCACAAAAAAACACGCAATAGAGGTAAGCCCTGGGCGTTATTACAACGTGCCAATACCATACACGTTGCGATATTAGGTCAAGAGGAGCCAATAATTGGTTAAGAACGTTATTATTGGTACGATTCAGCCAGATCAATCCGCACGTTAAAGTCGCAGACTGTTTCTCCCCCAAACACGGTGTCAAACCATTGTTAAAAACAAGCGTAAATCGGGGGAAACTTTTGGGGATTTGTGACACAGTCTCAAGATCGGACGATGTGAGTCCACGCATACCTGTACACAATAACCCAAATATATATTTATAAGCCGGTCGCCCCGGTAGACTAGTGGTAACCTTCAAAGACCATTGGTATTGGTACCCAAGTTCAAATCCCACCGTGGTGAGACTTTATTTGAAAAAATAAAAAGGTA
>JBBMHQ010067287.1:3270-13624 GCA_037834295.1 Postelsia palmaeformis
AATTGAGGGGATGCTCGTGATGGGATGTGTGAGGGCTTCGGCTGCGCCAGACGGCTGTTGTTAGCAGCCAGAAACGGCTCACGAGGTGTTTTCGTGTATTCGAAGTTGCGAGCAAGTAGCTCAAAAAGCCCCCACAAACGCTGAAATGTTTCGCTTCACGCAAGGGAGCACTGCACAATGACTACATCATCGATAGAAAAATGCCCTTCATTTCAAAATTGCTGCTCTCCAGGCGGAATACTGTATATAGTTAGTGTTTAATAGTCGTCGCCGAAGATGCTGCGGGAGGAAAAACCACGTTTCCCTGATGGATAGATAGTACGTTATCGAGCCCAAAAAAGGGCTCAAAAGCTCATGATTCTTGTATATCTGCGTCAACTATTTTACAAATACGAAATACGAATCTTGGTTGCAAATCCCTTACAAGGACTCTAATTCCGTGTCGTGTGTATGTAAATGTTGCCGAAACGCCCACATGCGGGTGCTTGGCGACGCATTCCTGAGGGTTCTAGCGTCTCCTCAAAGAGGGGGGGGGGGGAGTACTCGATAGGAGATATGTACTCGCTCTCATGCATGGCCGTAGTCGTCTGACCATAGAGGGGGGGTATTGTTATTGTTACCGTAGGGCTCGTGGTGTTTTCAACAGGTTCCTTTGTGACCAGGAACGAAAAAAAAAGAAGCGTTATCGTGGTGGACAATCGCACACTCGAAGGTAGATGTACAGCGGCCGCCCCCGGTGTCCCAGCGGTTACCCTCGAATGGTGCTCTCGTTATTGAGTTCGAATCTCACCATGGTGTGATATATTTGCTTTTTTTTCTGCAAATTTAACAGGAAAGGAAACAAAACATAAATATCAATGCACTGCTGTGAGAGCGCGTAGCGTGTGTGAGCGAAAATCGACGCGAGGCGGCGAGAGACAAAATGGTCGAAGTCTTCTCGCGATAGAAATGCCTTCCAAGGCAAGAACCGTAGTGGGGAGGAGGAAGGGAGATAAGCCTGCTATGTAACCCCAGATTTGATTCACGACTACAGCAGGAGGGGAAGAAGGGATGGAGAGGGCGAAGGCACTAAATGGGGAGACAAAAAAATAAAGACTTGTTTACGCAGATTTGTAGACTGCCCAAGTTCACGTTTCTGACTATGATATATTTGTGTCATCGTCGTGGTCGCCAAAGATTCCAGGAGACAACATTTTCACCCCTTGACAGACAGCAACTTTGCCTTGACATGCCTCGACTGACACCAAACTACTACTGGTAGGTTTTAGGGTAACACTCGACCCTACCACGCACACTTGACAGCGCACGTTTTGACATGCTTAACGTGCTTGACATGCTTGACATGTCTCTTGACATGCTTGACATGTCTCTTGACATCTTCGGTTATCGCCGTCTGACACCGGGGGCGAAGCGTCACGACAAAATGGCGCAAGATGTGGCGAACGCAGCCCGATAGAGCGATATATACCGCCGTGAGTTTGCCTACTACTAGAGGTGCAGTAGATGACTTCACGGCAAGGTATTACTGCAGTTTTGGTGGCAAGGTGAGGCAGCAAACCGACTTTGCCTTCGTCGACAAAAAATACCCGTCGAGGCATAAACGCGCCCCGTGATGCACCCGTGATACACCCGTCATACACCCGTCATACACCCGTGATGCACCCGTGATACACCCGTGATACACCAAAACACGCAGAACTAATACGGTGGACCATCGTAGTAAACAGGATCCATCATTTACACACAAACATTTATATTCCATTATTTTTACTAGGCATATTCGGTCCTGATCGCTGTGTTCCTCCGTAACAGCTCTGCATGTTGCCGCACGCAACGATGAATGCCGGTAATACCTATGATAGCCAACGAATAACTGCAGTCAGTAGTCGGCGGCTTATCGTAGCAGTCAAGTCGCAGCCCTAGCGATAGGGCAATGAAGCGATGGGCGCCGTTAACGTCATTTGCGTTGATTGAAGAAGGAACCCTCGAAAGTTTTCTTTGGTTTTTTTTGTTTTCAAACAGTAACACGTGTAGTGCTCTACCTGGTACCTGGTACGTATGTTTTATACGGTAGAGCAGTGTGTGTATTATTTTACCACCTTCGCCCCGCACGGAACATCATACTGCTCGCTCGATGTATGTACCCGCTTTATCTTCGTATTGAAGTTCAATACGCACATACGCACAGCAACGAACAGCTTCAGCAGTAGCAGTAGCAGTATGAGCATCTCATAACCCTATATTATACCAGGTAGTCATGTGCAGATTGATACCAAGTACCTGGTAGTATGTAGTGATGTAGTATGTAGTGCCTGCTATACGTTCGTATTGATGCTCAATCCGCACAGCAGACAGTATTAATAGTAACAGCAGGAGGATCTGATAGGCCAGTAGTCACACGTCCTCCTATTTTGTTTTGTTTTTTTCCCGCCCTCCGGGGCTGTTGATTGGTCCAAGGATTTTGGGCTGCGGCCAAACGCCTCAGGGCTCTGATTGAAGTTATTTTGCGGGCATAATGTATCCCTTCTCGACGAGACGGGGTACGGAAAGCTTCAGGCTGCAACCATTTCACCGAAGTGGAGGGAGAACCTGATTGGTCGGTCAATGATCGTTTTTCGTCTACTGTACCTGGTATGTTATATTTCGTTTTTTCCCCCCGTGCTGTCGCAACGGTTTCATACTCATACTCATACAGAACCAACCAACCAACCAACCCAGCCTCGATAGCCCCACCAAAGTCAATGCGCTCCTCGCCTTCTGATAAAAACCGCCAATCTCAATCAATTTGAAAACCTTCACTGCTCCTTCTACTTCTACTGCTACTTCTGCTCTCACTTTTACTGTTCCTACTTCCACTATTAATACTACTGGTGCTGGTACTGGTGCTACTACTACCGCCGTGGTACGAATGTATATAAAAAAAAGCAGTCCCCTCGACCATCAACGTCGAGTGTTCCTCCCTGCCCAAAGGAGGTTAGTCCGCCACGGTACATTACAACGTGGAGACGTCGAAGAGTGTGCCTGCCACCTGCGATAGGCGACACACAGACGGGCGTATATTAATTGGCATATGCGTATGCGTATAGGTATGCGGGTGGGTGAATACTCGTAATCTCAAAACTTGAGCTACGTGATGTGTTTCTTTTTCTTGAGAGACGATATATATTTATAGAGTTATAGATTTACACATGATCTGTTTGTTTGTTTGTTTGTTTGTTTGTTTGTTTCTTGTCGCTTTTACTTTCAGCTCGGTGCTGGTGTTTTATTTTAACCTCAGCGGCCTCCTGGACAGGCCATGGTCACAAGGCATTCATTCCCTCCCCCGCGGCATTCTCCTTCGTCTTCATGGCGCATAGGGCTCGTTCGGCATTCCCACTGCTCGCCGACTTTCATGGATATATATATATATATATATATATATATATATTATATATATGATACTAAGTATGCACAACAGCGGGTCATTTGTTTTGTTCGGCGGACAGACACTTTCCCCCCGCTACAGGTGGCACCGCACCTCACCCGCCGCCGCTGCCGTGTGACAATGCGCGCTTGACAGCTCGGAGCGTCGGGGGGGGGGGGTTACTCTATATCATGCATGACCATAAATTATCGCATCCCCACAATGCCGGGACAGAGCACGTCGGGCTTTCAGGGGGGGGCAAGGAAGGCCAATACTTAGGCGCGACCAACGTTCGTATGGGTGGCGGATTATGAAGACCGCTCGACTGGCCGCACGCAAGGCGCGCACCCTCATATATCATCTCCTCCCCCCGCCCCCCTCCCTCCTCCTCCACTGCACTTTTCCATAAAGGGGACCACCGGACATAGCACCATCACCAGGCTATGATAGATGAACAGCCACAAACTTGTTCCTTCTTCTCTTCGCATTTATTATCTTCGCATTCATTATCTTGGCTCTTTTTTGGTATCTCTCCCCCCTATCAGGGGGCACCATATTGAAAAGGACCTACGGTACACCCAAAAAAACATATATTTCGCTATTTTTGGGAACAATATTTGGTCCTACTGTATTTACTTTAGTGTCCCGTAATAGTCGGAAGTCAAGGCGTGGGGTCACATAGTAGGCTCCCCCTTCCTCCTCCCCACTATAGTCCTTGCCTTGGAAGGCATTTCTATCGCGAGAACACTTGAGCCATTTCTTCCCTCGTCGACTCGCGTCCATTTTTGCCCAATTTCGCGTACCCACGCTACGCGCTCTCAGCAGTGGACCCCTTTCTTGTTTCATTTTTTTATTTTGAACTCAAAAAAAAATCTCGCCACGTAGTTAATTCCAGTAGAGCATTTGAGGGTATCACTATGCCGCCGAGTCGACCGTCATGGGGGGAATCAGTTATAATAGCACACTAACCAGAACAATTTGTAATTTGTCTTGTTGCGCTGGGCTGAAATAAAAAAACGGCCCCGAGTGAAACGGAAACTGGGTGTCTTTTGTTGTTCGCTGGGTGGTGCGAATTTCCGGCTCAAGATGGGTTGGGTTGTGGGTCGGTGGGTGGGTTGGATGGGTATGCCTCATCGGTCGCCTGTAGGATCTTACCTTGTCCTCATCGACGTCGCCTTCTTTTCGTTCGACGTTGCCGCAGCGTGCACCCTCGGAGGTGGTCGCCGGAGGAGGACGAGCGCTTGCGCGCTTCGGTGGACAGGCATCATGGGGTAAGGAGTGTGTCTACGCGTAGCTTGAGCTTTCCTTTTCGTGTTCCATCAGGTCTTGCGGTGTCTTTTTTTGTCTGCTTCATTTTCTCTTTTCGTTGAGCTTCATCGAACATTGCTTCTGCAGCTGGTACTAAGTACCTGGTACCACGTATATATTGTACCAGGTATTTATAACAGGGTTGTTTTTCCGCTACAGCCGTTGGTCAGGCAATTAATTCCCGCAAGCCACGAGAGTCTCTTATTTTGTGCTGGGGCGCCGGTGGTCAACGCGGCTGGGGCCCCCCTCACGGCAAGCCTTGCCTATCGGGCGGGGTGGGCGCCTGGCGCGTGTGCCCGGCAGCGCAGTCAAGTCGGTATCTATCTATTATATGTTTGTTTTATATTTAATAGATAATGTGGGCGTCTTTACTTTATAATCGCGATCGAAAAGGACCCGCGCGATGATAAAACTCACCGCGATTTTCTTTGCTCTTACTTCTTCGTTCGTTTATTCGGTTGTTTGTTTGTTTGTTCGTTTGTTTGTTTGTACGAAAACGGAGCCGCCCTGTGAAAATCCTCACCGCATTTGGTTTGGTTTGGTCTGGTTTGTTTGTTCTACCCTGTTTCTTCATTCGTTTGTGTATTTGTGTATTTGTTTGTTTCTTTGTTCGTGCGAAAACCGAGCAGCGCTACAGCAGTATAGTACCTGGTATAGACTAATTGTAAGTACATAAAAAGGCCCACCCCTTCTTTTATTTTATTTCGTGTTTATTTGGTTATTATCTTTACTTTGCTCTGCTTTGTTCTGCTTCTTTGTTTCGTTTGTTTGTTTCGTTCGTTTATTTCGTTTGTTTTGTTCGTCCAGACTAACTGGAAGGACATCGCAGCAGATGTCAAGTCCAGAAACCACGTCCAGTGCCTTCAGCGGTGGAAGAAGGTCCTCACGTGAGTCGTCGGACCCAACCCGTCTGTCGGCCTGTCTGTCGCCGTCTAAGAGGAAGCAGCTCACGCCTCCTGCTTCCTACCCCCGCTTTTGATCACCCGTCCCCGATTTGGTCCCATCCTGCCCGTCGCGAGTGGCAAGAACCAACCGAGGACAACAACAAAAACTACTACTGTGCCTGGAAATGGTATCGTTAATTGTGCTGCTGTTTGCGTATGCGGGGTGTGGAGGAGGCTATTGGGGGTGTGTGCGAAGTGCAACGGGCAACGTACGGCAGTAGGGGCATGTAGGACACGCGTTGTCGCGCAGGCAGGCGGCATGGCAGGCAGCATGGTGGTGACACGTTTGCTGCTGCACGGTCTTCGCTATTGATAGACTGACGATCAAGAGAAAGACGGTATTGTCGCTTTCTGTTATGGCTGTGCATTGGTCCACCAAATAATTTTACCGGTATACATACTGTACTAGCTAGCTTAACCCCATATTGGACGTGAAGAGAGAAAATAAAGAGTCACGGGTCTCTTGCACAGCATATCGCCCACAGGGAGCAAGCAGGCCGAGCTGCTGAGGTAGGTAGGTAGGGAGTGGGTGGGTGGTGTGCGCGAGAGCTAAAGCGCAAGGAAAGATCCCCGACGAGCTGCAAATGAGGTAGGTGGGGTGTGTACGCGAGAGCTGCACCAGCAGTTGGCAAGGAGATATACTTCCTCGACTCGCGCACGGCATGGTACTCATCTGGCTGTACTCCTGCGTGCTCCCCACTATTATTGCTAGTATTGATATTAATCAGAACCTAATGCGGTATTGTAAACATATGGGAGATACATGGCTTTTGGGTCCATCCTGGGTTCTGATTATAACATTAGCCCCCCCGTATTCGACGGCCAACGCACCGGGCCTACAGTAGTGTTGGTCGCTAGACCGCTTTAGTCACTCATGGTCAAGTCAAAACCAAAGCAGCTGGCCTGCAGCAGTAATGGTCGTGTGTAGTACTAATGTAAACAAAGTCAAAAGGGCTCCTTGGGTGTATTGGTATGTTACTTACACTCGCGTGGTGCTTTGTTTGTCTTTTTCTGTTTTTTGTTGGGGTGGGGGGCTCTTTTTGGTGCAGGCCGGGACTGGTCAAGGGGCAGTGGTCGAGGGAAGAGGACGAGCTGCTTACCGCCGTCTTCAACGAGGGGCACAAAAACTGGGGGGCGCTGGCCGCGCGCATTCCGGGCAGGACCTCGAAGCAGTGCCGGGAGCGATGGTGCCACCACCTGGACCCGCGCATCGTGAAGGGAAAGTGGACCGCGGACGAGGACCAAACCATCGTGTCTATGCACCAGGAGATGGGCAACAAATGGGCAACCATAGCACAGGTGGGGGTGGATGCGCGTGGGATAAGTTACGCCTTACGCGCAGACGCGCCTCGGCGTAGGGTAGGCATGAAATAAGCTACGCGGAAACGCGGTAGAGCAAGGTAGCGAAGGGTCGTGGCGCGGGGTAAGGTAGGGTAGCGTAGGTAGCGAAAGGTAGTGGCGAAGGAAGGGTAGGGTAGCGTAGGTTAGTGAGATAGCTGGCGCGCGTCCGTCGAGATGGGGGTGAGGATCGACTGTCATGCAAGGCAAAGCGACGGGGGGCGCTCCTCGGTGCGGGGTAGCGTGGGGTAGCATGGGGTGCCGGAGGGGTAGCGTAGGGTTGATATGATTGCGTGGGGCTGGTGCCTGTAGCCGATGGTTTAAGTTATGTATTCCTTTTTTTCTGCTGCAATGTTCATCATCACCTAATTACTCCAGGTAGGTGTGGCCCAGAAACTCGAGTGCGCTTCCAAAGGCGGTTTAGAGGAGCTTCGTTTTTAGCTCGCCGTTTCGGGGGGGGGGGGTTGTCTTCTTTTTTTTCCGGCGTGGAAGAAAGACAGAACCTCGCAAATCTCGTCCGTCTTGAAGGATGTAGATGATGGAAGCGGGAATCGATCATCCATCCGAGGTGATAATTTTCGCGTGATAACGACCAAAAGATATCGTATGGATGAAACAGATGATGGCGTAGAGTTGTCTTACCCTTGCGATGCGGAGAAGCGACTGAACCAACTGACTCTATTGATTTGTTGTAGTTGTTTCTACCCCTAGATGCCGGCATGCCATGCATGCCAACGTGCTCGAAGATATGTTGGGAGATGTCGATATGTTGAGCGCGACGCATTGCGGTCGTGCGACTCGGCCTCGTCGGCTATGGCTGGCTCTGACTCTTGGGTGTTGCGCCGCCGCTGTGCCGTCCGATGGTCGTTTTGTATTTGGCCGGATCGTTCCGCTTCTTCTCTCTATCTATCTTCCTCTATCTCTCTATCTATCTTCCTCTATCTCTCTATCTATCTCTCTCTCTCTATCGCTATCGCTATTTATCTTCCTCTATCTCTTTATCTATCTTCCTTTATCGCTATCGCTATCTATTGGGCAGCACCTCGACGGTCGGACGGAAAACGCAACCAAGATCCGCTGGAAGATATTGGAGCGAAGCATCAAGGGCGGGAACGACTTGCACCGCCTGGAGAAGGTACGGGTGGGGTGTGGATGTGATGTCGTGAAATTCGAAGCTGTAGGCAGGGAAGGTACGGTTAGGTAAGGGAAGTAAGGCGAGGTGATGTAAGGTACGGTTCGGCGAGGTAAGGTAAGGTGAGGTAGGGTAGCGCGAGCTGAGGTCAGGGAGGGTCGTAAGGTATAGTAAGGTGAGGTAATGTAAAGCATGGTAAGATGAGGCATAGCCAGACAGGGTATGGTGAGGCCAGAGAAGGTGAGGCAAGATGATATCGTTGTTGATGCTCTATTAATAGCACTGTAACTCATCGGCAAAATCGATATCTTGGTCACAGGACGCGTATGTTAGTAGTAAGACAAGTAAAGTGCGGTCGTGGTGTGGTGTATCTCGGCGCGAAGGGAGGGGGTAGGGTAGGGTAGGGTAGGGTAGGGTAGGGTAGGGTAGGGTAGGGTAGGGTAGGGTAGGGTAGGGTAGGGTAGGGGGAGAAGGTAGCGCACAAGAGGACGACCTGTCGATTCGGCCTTGTTTTTTGTTTTTTATTCTTCTTCGTGCGGACAGGGACAGCAGTGCCTGCATTGTGTCGGGCCGTAGATTAGTTGGTAGTTTCCTTCAGCGAAACGAAGGTACCGCGTGGCACTTGTAGCTGTATGGTGCCGAGTGGTCGATATGGCTGGCATTAATAGTTTAATTAATTAAGTGTCTTGATTGGCCCTGTCTCGCCCGCTATGGCCTCGAATTATTGATAATTCGCTTATAGCGTAAATGGCTCTTGTTCTACCTAGAACTGCATTGATGTGTTTCTCCTTCCGTTCGATGCGGCGTACCCGTATGAGGGATGGCGTGGACTTTGGTGAGGTACTTGCTCTCGAATGGTCGAAGTGATTGTCAGGATTGACTCTGTTTCACCCGTGTGCTTCGACCTCTTGGGAGCTAGCTTCACGCAGTGACTCTTCTGCTACCCACAGAGACGAAATTCCTTCCCTCCCGCCTTAAAATGTGCGTCAAAGTGTGTGCTCCTGCTTGAATATCTCCCTCCTACAAACACTATTAATAGTGAGATTGTGAGGGATAGTTCATGGGAGTGGATCAAGAGGTTCACCTTCCTGCCTAAATATTTTCCTTCCCTCGATCACGGGGAGGCATATTGAATAGGACTTACGGTACAGACTAAAACCTACCAAATATATTTCGCTATTTTTACTATCAGTATTTGGTCACCTTCACTATGGCCCCGAGTGAGGATTATATAAACTTTGTTCAGCCCCGACAACTGTCGAATCCAAGAACGCGCGCGCTGAGTGATTGACTGACGATTCAACTCTTGCTTGCCCTGTGTCGACGGCCAGATTGCAAGAGGGAATTCTTGCCGACAGGGCACTGACGCCCGGCTACGCTGCCTCGCCGCCCAGGCTGCGGCGTCCGCCATGTCCAAGGCTAACGAGGCTATCAACCCGATCGGCATTCCT
This sequence comes from Postelsia palmaeformis, assembly GCA_037834295.1. NCBI lineage: Eukaryota > Phaeophyceae > Laminariales > Laminariaceae > Postelsia > Postelsia palmaeformis. Next base: position 12,847 of record JBBMHQ010067287.1, read on the forward strand.
GAGGTAACTGGTATTGCTGTGTGCTTTCTTTTCCTTTCTTCGTGTCCCCGTTCGCCTTCCAACGATGTGTTACAGCAAGAGTATATACCGTCGGGCGAAAACTGACATCTTTTCCCCCCTTGCCCGTTACACTCCCCTTTACACTCTCCCCTTCTCTTCCCTTCGTCCCCTTCCCCCCCTTCATTTTCCCCTCCCCGCTCCCCTCCCCTCTCCTCCATCCCTCCCCCTCGCTCTCCCCCTTCCCCCTCCCCATCCCCCTTCCCTCCTCGTCACCCTACAGAATCCAACAGCGGTGCAAAGCGTACTCGAGCAAAATTTCAGAGACATGGAGATGGCCCGTCACATGCCATTCGCGAACGGCTGCAACGGGACCCACGTCGTCCCCGCCATGCCCACCGCCTCCAATACCACCGCCGGAAACCCCAACTCCACATCCTCGCCCTTCGCGTGCGGCGTAAGCTTCGCCGACGCAGGACCTCAGGAGCGAGAAGTGGACTGCCGAGAAAGTAAGAAGAGGAAAATGCCGGGTGGGAACTTGGGAGCGCTGATGGGGACCGGGGGGGCTGTAGGCGGTGGCACCGAGTTGAAGCAGGGGAGGACAGGGGGCGAGGCGCAGTGTGGCCGGCGCGGATGGCTACCGGAGGAGGACGAGCGGCTCCGGCAGGTGAGAACGGTTGGACCCTTGTGGGGTGGGGTGGGGGTGGGAGTGGGGTGGGGGTGGGAGTGGGGTGGGGTGGAGCTGAGCTGGGTGGGGTGGAGTGGGGGGGGGGGTGAGGTG
>JBBMHQ010067298.1:0-13623 GCA_037834295.1 Postelsia palmaeformis
GGGGGTAAGGGGTTGGTATATTGGTAAATTGGTAGGGCTGGGCACAGGTGATGGCGTGGGGAGGGGATTGGGGTGGTCGTGAGGATAGGAGGGGGGGGGGCACAGGTGCACTCATTATCTCATTATCATGCATGGCTGTAGTCGTATGACAATAGACCCTCGCATCCCTATAATGCCGGGGCGGAGCACGTCGGGTTTCCACCGACCAGGCAGGCCTTGATTGCTTGCATCAAGCGGGAAGCGAAACGTGAGGTGTTGGGCGAGTCGCGTGAAGGGTAAGCTACACCCTCCTGCTGAGAACCACTTTTGAGGCGGACTTTCTCGTATATGGACGACATAATCAACGCATTGATTTAGTTTCTGGTGTGCCCACTTCCGGAGACAGCAATGCGTTTACCATGTAACTGCCTCGTGGGTGTCTCACGATCTACAAACTACGCGATACAATCATCGCCCGGGTGCGGAGTAAAGGTTCTCCCAGCACAAAAATGATCTCTCAACTCGACCGCAAGCAGTGGGAACCGCCAAAAAACCAAAACACACAACAAAAAACATTACCCTGGCTGTATATCTAGCTCACGCAGTGAGAGGCGTGTTTTACAGCGACGTCGCCAACCGACGCTAACCCAACCTATATCTATATACCAGATACATCATTTACGGGGGACAATACAGGAGGGGGGGGGGGATGAGAGTGTCTTGTATGTTGTTTTAAGTACTTACTACATACCAGGGTATACAAGGTATACCGGTTTCAGTAAGAGGGGCGGTCAGAGGGGGGAGCCTAAGCCGCGGCCCCGTCTTGAAGACAAACGACTTAGAATTTGACCGGAACGTTCCCACGATGGCACTGCGGTGCTAAAAGGGTGAAGTTATGCCCCTGTGGACGGAAATATAATCAACGTAGGGGTGTAAGTACCAGTTCATGACGGTCCTTATAATTAGGGGGGTACACCGAAACTATATATACTGGTTTTGGGTGAGGAGTGCTGTCAGACTATATATACTGGTTTTTGTGAGGAGGGCTGTCAGACACGGGGGCCCAAACCGCGGTTCTACCGTGCCTTAACTGATGCCATTGTGAACGGAAATATAATCAACATAGGGGTGAAATAATCAGTAAGTACATCACAGTGCTTATAACTACCGAGACAGAGGCAATTTCGGGTCCATACTCTGTAGCCATCCAGCCAGCATGTCGGAACTGAGAACAAACTACAGAGGTACAGCACTATGTTGTACGAGCTAGAATTTTTTCCAGAAACTAAACTAAAACGTGCGTTTTTTTTTCGTTTTTTTTCACTTCATCGAAGTATCCCCCTCACCTGGTCTGGGACTCGAAGAAAAGAACAAAAGTGAGGTACGTGTTGACTTTCTTTTTTTCGTGGGTCCTCTTCGCTGCCACATGGAAAACGTTCTTCTTATATAACAGGTATCACATCAGTTCCGTTATACTTACAGTGAATGAAATTCGACTGGTTCGTGCACAAAAGCTAAAAGCGGTCAAGACACGGAACTGGCGCTTTTGAGTCACCACTTTTCAAGCCCGCCAGAGCTTTTACCGCCCCGCCCAATGCGCCCTTACGGGTAAAGCCTTCATGAGTCACCGCGCCCCCAAATGGGGAAAAGTATCACATGCCTTCCCCCGGAAATTTCGGGAACTCCTCCTCAAGTTTATGCTGCTGCCAACACCAACCACTACCAAGGGGGGCCATAGTTAATAGGACCAAGTACTGTTGCTACAAAAAGAGAAATATATGGGGGTTGTACCATAGGTTCTATTTACTATGGTGCCCCGTAACACCAGGTTCACTCCATTGATGCTTACCGCTGTAAACCAGGTATACGACAAGCAACCGAGTCCGTGCGGTTTCTTTTTTTTCACGCGTTTTTTTTGTGTGTGTGTGTGTTACGGCTGCTGCTGTCGTCGTCGTACCGTTCTTTGTACAAACCCTATACGTTTTATTAGGACTGTAATCCCGTCTTGGAGACAAACTACATGACATTTGACTGATTTGGCCCCAAAGCGCGACTGCAGTTCTAATAAAAGGGTCTAGAAACATCCACACTATATTCACACATCTTCGCACGCATATCGAACGGCGCTCTTTAGCAAATACCTGGTATATCAACAAGCACGCCAAGAGACACGTCAAGCAGGGCAAAAAAGCGTGCCGTCGAAAGTGAGTGTTCCACATTATAACTGCAAAACCTACATGCCAGGTACCTGATACGTACTGCAGTAGTTTGGTGTCAGTCGGTCGAGGCTTTGCTAAGGCAAAAACAAAAAGAGTTGCTGTCTGTCGAAAGGGGCGAAAAAGCTGTCTTCTGACACCTTTGCTCTTCAGTCGTCAAACCCGCCGGAGCGTTTACCGCCTACGATAGCGTTCACAACCTTTTCCACAAAAACAATCATAACTTCATTACCGCTCAGGACATACCCTTGAGTATCATATACCAGGGGGGCGAAAACAAAAAAAAGCAAAACAAAAAAGCAAAAAAAAAAACGTAGCCGCACGCGCCACTACCTGGTATGTCGGAATCGAAAACAAACTGTCTACCTCTCTTCTCTCCTATCACGAAGATCCTCCCGAAACGCGTTCAGTGGGTTTTCGTGCCATGGTGTGGGGTTTCCTTGGGCGTACGCAAGATACAAGCACTGGTGAATACACTGGCCGGGTCAATCAGTGGATTATCACTGCTGCCAGTACATACATACAGTAGTCTGTGCCAGTGCCCAGTACTATGTCAACCGTTAATTATACTTCGAAGTATCCTATTAATATCAAGCCTGTTAGGGCTGCAGTCCCGTCTTGACGACAGAGCACTCTAATTTCAAGTAACTTGTCCCCAAAACGGAACTACGATCCTCCGAGGGGGTTGTAACAGTGGGTTGGCAATTCTGGCGGAATGTAAATACCAAGGAACGAAACGAATTTTTACGAGCTTTGTACTACTCGAATATCTAATAGAATACCCGCTCCTCCCTCCTACAGGAAAGTGGGATGTCCCTGTTTCCCCCCCCCGTGTACTCTCGACTACAATGTACTTTTCAATGAAACTACTGTAGTAGTGCCTGTCTGTCTATCCTTACAGTATAACCTATAAATAGTGAGGAAATTTTGGATAATGTACTTTATATTACGGGGAGCCATAGTAAATACTCCGGAGTAGGACCGAACATTCTCAGCAAAAATAGCGAAATATGTAGGTTTTTGTATGTATTGTAGGTCCTATTTCATACAGTATGTGCCCCGTAATAAAATTCAGTACAAAAATCCTTTTTTCCAGACACAGATACACAACTTTGTCCCTTAATAGAAGGACGTTTCAGTAACTAAAACCCTCAACATAAGGACGTTTGGGATACTAAAATCCAGTACAAACCGTCCTTATATTCAGACGCGAATACACCAGCCTGTCGCTCAACACAAGGAAGGATGTTTTGAAATAGAAACGGCCGTTATATCAAGATGCAGGAGAGTGTCTGTCGCTCTCTATATATAAGGATGTTTTTGATACTAAAATTCAATACAAACGGTGCTTACATTCAGGTACAAGAGCGGTACTATTAATACAGGCGCATAGCACCCACCCATGCCCTACATCCTATACCCTATCCAAAACTCCTGTACGCACTGGTATGGTATCATATAATCATATATCGCATTACGTGCTGTGTGGTGTTGGGCGCTGTGTCACCTGGGCTTTGCTCCTGGCATTGGCTGAAATTTACATGGGAACTGAACCAAACTTCTCGTTTGGCGGCTCACCTCCGGGGGATAGGGACAACTTTTGTAAATTAAAAGTCTCTGAGGCGTTTCGGTCGAATTTTCATCCGCCTCGATGCCGTTCGAACAACTTTTGCACAGCAAGCAAGATATAGGCGGTGTGTGTGGTGTGGAGGTGAAGGACGACCGCAGGAACTTTACTGCTACTACTACTGCTGTGCACTGGACTGGTTGCAGGGGACGCCCTGCTGCTGTCCACTATATACGTCAATGAAACTGTGACGGGCTTGTCGATCCAAAATACCAACCGCGCAGCTCGAACAACAGAAGAGACGGCGGTGCGTGGTGGTGGTGCAGGCGAACGGTTGCAACAGCAGGCATATGCGTACTGCTGCCCTCTCGACTGGTTGAGATTTGCACTGCTGCTCAGAACAGCGGGGGAGTACAGCAACTTTTTTCTGGTGGCGGTTGTTGATCGTTGTGGTCGGTGGCGTTTGGAGTCGGGATGTCGAATAATGATTCATGCTGTTCATGCGCCCGCGCCCCCAGCTCCGCCTACTATCCATCCTCGGCGCTGCATCGTAGGCTCCACTCCACGCAACTAGTTAGTAATAAAGTACACCCCGGATGTGCCACCTTACGCGCATGAGTTTGCCTGCTGCTGCTGCTGGGCGCCTGCTGCTGCTGTGGAGGATAAGTACTTTGGTCAGGCGGCAGTTGGACGTTGATTCTTGTGGTGGGAGTCAGGATTATTAGGATACAGGGATACATACATACCTATATGTCATGCGCCCGCACCCCAAGCTCTGCCCTATTTATCCTCATGACGCATCGCAGGCTCCGACGCTTGCAACTAACCACAGGTACAGTAGCCAAGAGTACACCCCGCATGTGCCATCTCTCACAGATAATATGGCTGGTGGCAGTTGGTCGTTGATTGTCGTGGCGGGCGTAGTCGGGAATAGGGATACATACAGCATAACACTACATACATGCGCCCGCACACCAAGCTCTGCCTCTCTACTATCCTCGATGACGCATCGTAGGCTCCGACACATGCATCGATTACAAGCAAGTAAGTGTACTTAGTCTGCTGTAGCCAAGAGTACACATTTATCCGCCCCCCGCACAACAGCTTCTGCCTCCTCTGCCAAGAGATCACCGAGGGCGTGTCACCTCACGCGCTGGTTTGGCCTGTTACTGCTGCTGGGGCAACAGCAGGTGGTGATTGATTGTTGTTGGTCGTGGTGGTGGGTGCGGTCGGCAGTCGGGATACATACATACATGCGCCCGCACCCTAATACTCTACCTATCAATCCCCTATTGTGCATCGCAGGCTCCGATACATGCATCAAGCCATAGAGTATACTGCGGGTGTGCCACCTCACGCGCATGATCTTGCCTGCTGCCGCTGCTGGGCGGCATGGTCGCAGCGATGCGCAACAGCCTGCTTGTTGCACTCGTAGCACGCTCAGTACAATGTTTGTGCGCATCAGGAGTTGCAACGGCACTGTTGGCCAATCACGGCCATTTTGCAAGTCATACGGTAAGCTAAGTCATAGCTCTGCTGTGATTGGTGCATTCTGAGGGTGGCCTGGTCTGTTTTCACGTTGTTTTTTGCTTGGAAGTCATATAGTCGTCCTTATCTGTTGGCCCGGTGCCCGCTCGGCCGGGGTTTGAGGCGGCAACTAGCGAAAGCCTCTCCGTTTGGAGACCCGAAAGTCGAACTTCAACGCAATATTTCGAAAAAAGAAACCAATTATTGGTCTACACAACTACTAACTGCTGTGCCGTATCTAGTGCCCAGCACCCTTAAGTCAGCGTCAATAGAGCGGGTTCCCCGCGGGTGATACCGAAATCGGCATACTGCACCTGGTATTAAATGCTGCAGTCGGTACCGCCACGTATATAGTCGCCAAGAGGCATCACGACCATCGAGTATTGAACAAAAGTAAGGAAAAATGTTTACATCACCCACCCATACCATCGTTTGAGCCGGCGTCAGTCAAATAACTTTGTCAAGAGAGGGACACGAACGATGGACACTACTGTACTATTGGGGGGGACATCGTAAATAGGACCTATGGCATACACAAAAACCTACGTATTCACCTACTTTCACAAGGGATATTGGGTCATTTTTTACCATGGCCCACGGTAATATGTAATAAAGGTTTTCAGCTATTAACACCTTCATAGTGTGCACCTATCACAACTCTTATATCAATCAATCATTTGAGCCGAGAAAGTGATACGACCGATATACACAATTACAATGCCATCAAGGTCTCTAGCTATTAATATATCAATACCTTACCAGAGTGCATCTCTTAAAGCCGTCTCATCACGACCGCAGTTCCGTATGATCTTTTAAAACCCTTCATCAAATTAAATAATTTCGCCAAGAGAGGGACACGACCGATGGTCCAATTACAATGCCATCAAGGTCTTTAGCCATTAGCACCTCAATACCTTGATACAGCAGTGCATCTCTTAAAACAGTCCCGTGTGCATCTCTTGAAACCGTCCCGTGTACATCTCTTAATACCCTTCATCAAGTAACTATTAATACTGTAATTTAGCCAAAGGAGGAAACACGAACGATAGACACAATTGTAATGTCATTGGGGTCTCGAGCTACTACTACCTTACTACCGTAATAGAGTGAATATCTTAAAACCCCTAATTACTGTAGTAGTCCCGTTGTGGAGGCAAACTAACTAGAATTGAAGTGGTTTGACCCTAACTCGGGAGTGCAGCCTTTACAGGGTCGAGCTAGTGCAGTCTGGGTGGGCATATTGCGTCCCACTTTCGTGACACCAAAATATCAAAAACTACTGCTGTTATTAACTAATAGTACCGCTGCTTTTAGCATACCTGGTACGGTATGCTGCAGTCCGGTTTGGGGGGCAGACTGCTCAAATTCTAAGAAAAGATTGAAACAGTGCGACTGAGTCAGGTCTGTTCGGGGGCGCGTCGAGTTCTATTTCTTCTTTCCGCCGTCCTATCTTGCTTTTAGAGTGGAGGGCGGTCATCGAACGAGTAGTCGTAGGCAGCAAAAAAACCCGCGAGACTTCTACTGTATAATATGTTACAAAAACCTGGCAGGCTATTATGCAGGACCATATTAAGTAGGACCTACGGCACACACAAACACCTATATATTTCGTTATTTTTACGAACAATAATTGGTCCTATTCACTATGAATAGGGGAGACTTCTATTAATAATAGGGGACAAAAGCTAAGCGAAGCTTCGTATTGCAATCATACTTTGACAAAAAGCATGACACAAAGATAGATATTGTATCATACTATACTACATTGTTGGACAGTAAACAGAGTAGACCATGCCAATGTGACCTTCATCGTACTGGATACGACAGGCACGGCATACACATTCTACGACATAGGGAAACATCGGAAGAAAAAAAGGACAAGAAGACAGATCGGGAAAAAAAATAAACCAAAAGGTGTCGTGCCTCCCTTTGTGCCCGTACAGGCAGGAGGAGACGTGCGGCAGACAAACAAGTAATACACAGCAGCAGAGCAAAGCGAAACAAACAAAGAGCAGAAGTATCACCACCGATAAACGAACAGCGTAGGGCAAACCTAAAATCTGACTCTTGTCGAGGTGATACGAACAGTCCTAAACGGGTCAATCGAGTACCACGCATTCCTCAAACAGTAGCATATTTTCACCTGATGACACTTTTTAGGCGGCACGTGCACTTCCAACGTCAAAACCCGCCGTAGCATTTACCGTCAACAGCCATCTGGACACCGGGCACCGGACAAGCCTTCTTCAGAACCACCGCCCGGCCGGCACCCGTACATGATAAATGACCAAATGACCCTTCCCCCCGATTTCTCAGGAACTCTTCTTCAACTACCGGGTAAATTACTATTACTACTACTATTTACGGGGGACCATAATAAAAAGGACCAAATATTGTTGGTGAAAATAGGGAATATTAAGGTTTTTATGCTTGCCGTAGGTCCTAGGAGTATTTACTATGGGATTTACTATGGCCCCCAGTCATGTCAGCTCTATCATACACTGCTGATGTTACAGAAGCAAAATGAATAACTGCTGTGCTCTTAATAATGCCAGCATAATATTCAGAATACATGCATGAATGCGACTGCGTCCGATCTTCATGGGCGCGTCAAGGCCCACTCCGGCATTTATTATCCCGAGTTTAGTGTCGAGGGCGGTCGTCAGAGGAGTCGAATGAAACCTGTACAATACCGTGCGTACATGCGACCGTGTCCGGTCATTTCGTCTCCCCGAATTCGGCAAATAAATAATTGCCTTTATTTCCAGTATAATTTCATTCCATCAGCCCCAATGCATCACCACAACTACTATTACAACAGCAACAGCCACTACTACTAAATTAGCGGCCAATTGTTCTTTTCTTCATCACACGCCTGGCGAGTGCCCGCCACTGGTCATTGTGCGTTGTGACTCGGGTTTACTGCTGTACGCGAACAGACGCGAGCAAGCGCCGACACCACCTGCTGTAGTTGTGGCCTCTTTAGGGGCACGCCAACACATTTTCCTGCCCTATTATACTGGTTTTAGGGTAAAAGGTCGTCAGATGAGTAGTGCGCAAAAAACTCGGTTATTTCATATCAACAGCAGGTATGTGTTGAATACTATCACGCTTTTTTTTTCATCACTTTCACTTTCCAGCCTAGCTCGTGCGAGGTTTTACCCTCGACGACCTTTTGAACAAGCCGTGGCCACAGGTGTCTACCCTTCTCCCCCTCTATATAGACCAAATTATAAGGACCGCTTATATTGAATAATAATGGATGAAGGTTCTTTACATTTCCGGACAGTGTGGTATACTGCATACCTGGCATAGTATAACACCACTCTGGCCCAGAATATAATCAACGCAGTATCTATAGAATAATCAGGAATGCCAAACGATTCTTGCGATTTCGTACGGAGCAGTGTTGCAGGCATCCTAAAAGCCAACTTCACGGATTTTGTTCGTCGTCTCGTTGTCGTTATTGTTTTGTTGTTCCCTCCTCCCGTGGATTGGTCGACACCACAGGTCGAAGCTCCACCCCCCAAACATCTCCACATTCAATTTACGGAGTAGTCTAGCAGTGGTCCCTCTATGCTCTGTACTTTGTAGTGCCGTTTGCTCGGTACGTAGTAACAAGTCCGTGGAATCGCTTGGCGCTTGGCACGTACGGGATTCACCGGTCACCGGTGTGACAGTGGGCATACTATACCATTATGGGAACCATATTAAATAGGACCTACCGTACACACAAAAATCTATATATCTCGCTATTTTTACTAACAATATTTGTTCCTATTCATTATGGTCCTCCATATTAGTGCCGGCTGGCTGTACAACACAGTGCCGGTATGGTTGCCTGGCGCATGTGGTACGGGCACTATAGTGGGACCACAACCGTGGCACGGTTCGTTTTGACTCTTTCACCCCGTCGTTGGTATTAATAATACTCCTTTAGAACCGCAGTCCCGTTCTGAAGACAAACCACTTGGAATTAGACTCGTCTGTCCGCAAAACGGGACTGCGTTTTTAAGAGGGTTAGTAGGATCTAGGGTACACACAAAAACCTACACATTCACCTACATTTTTACTGACAAAATTGGTCTTATTTATTATGGCCCCTCGTAAAAATGGTACCAGGTACGATCTATCATACCCCTCATACGCTTGAGCATAATATTAACCCGAGAGGAGTCGCCAATACATGAAGCTGTCTTTTCCTTGCACACGTAGTATTACCATACAAATTATATCATAGCAGCTACAGTATATACCTAACGACACCTTTGAGCATTTTAGTCGTCACGTTCGATTTCAACGTCAAACCAGCTGGCGATTTATTTCACCACCAACGCTGCTGTTATTACGAAAGAAACGCCGAGGACACCGAAAACGCGATTTTCCTTCTGGTTGCTGTTTTGCTTTTTTTGACGACAAAACGAAACAGGCACGTCAGGCGTGTGACATCGAGGATTTACGATTCGCCGAAACTTCATCTTTGCACTCTAAGGGCCCGTCTCAACGGGGAACTTTTAGTTCGGAATAGATTCAAAATTCCAGATTTTTTTTTAATTGACAACTAGTATGCCGTTCCCTCATAGGGGACCCAGGATCGTTTTTTTTCCGAAATTGAATTCAAATTCATTCTAATAAAAAAATATACCTCCAACTAATGTTTACCCGTCAAGGTGGGCCCTAAGCTGCGAACGCGTGCGTGACATTAATATTAATAGTTTGATCGCGCGTGTGTGATACCAGGTATTAATTTTCATAGTTCGATCTGACTCTGTAGTGGTCCCTCTGATGCAGTGTCAATAAAATCGCCTAATAGCAGAGAGGGATGGGACTGTCGTACATCGTAACCAGTGTGGCAGGGTGCGGAGTAATTAGTGCCGGTTGGCGCTACATGTAGTGTCGGTACAATAGAGGGACCGCCACTTCTGTACGAGGCGAAATATGTCCGGAGACCATAGATGTCAGGAGACAGCACTTTCACCCCTTGGCAGACAGCACCTTTGCCTTGACATGCCCTGACGGACCCCGGATCACTAGGTTGTAGTGTGGAACAACCGGCTCTGTACCCTTGACAGAGCACGTTTTGCCTTGCTTGACATGATTGACACGTCCTTGACATGTCTCCTGACACCTTTGCCGGAGACAGCACTTTCACCCCTCGGCGGACAGCAACTTTGCCTTGACATGCCTTGACTGACACCAAATTACTAGGTTTTAGTGTGGAACAACCGCTCCTGCAGCCTTGACAGAGCATGTTTTGCCTTCGCTTGACGTGTCCCCTCACATCTGACATCTTCGGTGCGAGGCCAGCCCGTGGAAGTCTCTGACTCTCAACAACTCTAAACGGCCTCCTTCTGGACGAAAGTCTTGGTCGCTTAGACTGCCTGCTCCCACAACAATTTGGGGGTGAACTACTGCGGGGGGCCATAGCAAACAGGACCAAATATTGCTCATGAAAAGTAGGGCAATATGTAGGTTTTTGTGTGTACCGTAGATCCTATTTACTACCGTGGTCCACCGTTGTACCTGAATAACCCTTTTAGAACCCCATTCCCGTTGTGGGGACGGACCAGTCAAATTCCAAGTATTTTGTCCCTTATTGTCCGCAAGACGGGACTGCGGTTCTAAAACGGTTGAGAGGACGGGAAAAAAATGTTTGGGTGGTCTGGTCCGTCTTCTAAACCATCGAGGATTTTTTCAGTGAGGCACCCGGTATAAAAAGCAGTGGCCCCTCTGGAAGTATCGCTGTGTGCACCCCCGCCCCATGGTTTGGAGAAACCCCGCTCGGAAATGCATCCCAGGGTGTGTGGTATCTCATCGCACCCAGTCTTTTGCGAACCGAAAACGAAAAACGGTTCGATCGGTTCTTTTTCTTGTTCGACTTTTCACCCAAAAGCCGGTCGGGTTCGGCCGGGTTTTTCTTCGAAGCAAACCCAGACCGAAAGCACCGAGACAAACCTACTGATGAAACAAGAAATGCCGGGGAATGATACCGGTCGTTATTTTTCCGCTAAAAAAATCGACGAACAGACCAAAAAAATGTTTTTTTTTTCTTCGTTTTTTCGCTCCTCTCGATAAAACGAGAAATAAACGACCGAATAAGACGATTTTCGGTTTTCTGATCACAGTACCGCTGAGTCACGGCCCCCGTGTGCAACGGTAAAAGCGGGAGAAACCAAAATAGCAAAACAGCTAGGTGTGGTGCCTAGGTGATCCGGAGAATACGCCGCGCTCTTAACACCCTGGGGTGTAGACGAAACGTATTACGCAGCTTGCAAAGCGGAGTATCAACTATTTGATCAGTCGAACTCACAGCTGACGTATCCCAAACTCCTATAAAAACACCATTGAGAAATACAACAAAAGTGCAGAAGTATTAATGGTACCACTTGCACTAACCACGCGTCCAGTAGATGTTTACCAGGTATTTTCCAGTTGCATTGCTGGTTACTGCTGTTGTGGCGGCGTGCTGCATCGCCGTTTTTTTGCCTCGCTTTGCTTGTTTCCTTGCATGATGCATGCACTACAGGTACTATACTAGATATAGGGTGTAGGTGTTCCTTGGTTGCTGACACAGCCGCCGTTTTCATTCTTCATTTTTTTGGCTCGTTACCTGGTAGCTTGCATTGTGCGCTACAGGTATTCACGGGGGGCCACAGTAAATAGGACCAAATATTGTCAATAAAAATAGCAAAATATATAGGTTTTTGTGTGTACAGTAGGTCCCATTAACTATGCCCCCCCCGTGGTATCATATGTCAGACGACCGATGGCAGCAAGCTGGCTATACGTGCAAAGTAGTACTTTCAAGTAGAGGGACATGCCCTGCTCATCCCATTATTCCCATTTACACCACAAGTTACAAGATAGGCTTATATACGACAGTGCGATAAACAACAGCAGTAGACGAAACCACCACGTACTGCTGTATCACGAGGGGCCTTCTTACGAGGGGCCATAGTTAATAGGACCTACGGTACATACAAAAACCTAAATATTTATCTATTTTCACGAACAATATTTGGTTCTATTAACTATGATCCCCCGTAATAATTGAAATAGAACAAAAAAATGTCAGTAAAAATAGCGAAATATGTAGGTTTTAGTGTGTACCGCAGGTTCTATTTACTCTTTATGATCCCTTTAGGACCGAAGTCCTGTTTCGAAGACAAACTACTTGAAATTAGACTGATTCGTCTGCACAATGAAAGTGCGGTGGTAAAGGGGTTCAACCGTTCTTTCTACCCAGCACGATCAGTGCCCGTGCCCACTCTTCAATCCTATTAAGGGGGGCCATAATAAATAAGACCAAATATTGTTGGTGAAAATAGCGAAATATATAGGTTTTTGTGTGTATCCTAGGTCCTAGTTACTACAGTATGTGCCCCGTCATAGCGAGATACAAACTTCTGCAGACACCCAAGCTTCATCACAAGAGACACGATCATGGGGGACAACATTAAAAAGGACCTACGGTACAGGCAACAACTTACACTGTTTCGCTATCTTCACTCACCATATTTGGCCTTATTTGCTAAGAAGACAGACAATCTTCTGCAAACACCAGACCAGACAACCCTCGCCCCACCGCTTGCCATCGAAGCAGCAGGCCAGAGGTATAAGCAGACGGCCCAGTTCTTGTACCTAGGCGGCATTATCCACGAAATCGCTGACCTCTCGCTCGAACTCGACCGACGGATTCGTCTTTTGCGAGCATGCCTTTAACGGTTCGGCCCGAAGTTGTATGATAGGACGACCGCCTCCTTAAGCCTGTAAGTCCGAATGCTGAAGGCCGAGGTGATGAGACCCTGCTGTACGGGTGTGTGACGTGGACCCTCAGGGCGGAACACGCTGCCAAGCTTCGAACGGCTCACCACCAAGTCCTGTTGCGAGTCATTGGCTTCCAGCGCCGTCTTCGTACTGACCATGTGACCCTCTCGTATGCGAAGGCCCTCAAGATGACGCGTTGCGAGAGCATTGAAACGTCCATCCGTAAACGACGGCTTTTCTTGGCGGGGGGCGTGGCACGGCAAAGCAAGGAGCGATTACCCAGTCGTCGGATAATGTTCGGGACGATGGCTGGTGGAGAGAACCCGAAACCCGCGCTGTTGTGGTCCACTGCAGCCCAAAAGGCGGGGAAGTGGTACCGAGGAATCCTTGAGGCATCCGAACGATTCATGGTGAGGTGGCACGAGGCTAAGGCTGAGATGAGTAGGCAGCGCCTCGCATCCGCCGTGGGTGGCGTTCAAGGGAATGAGGGAGGGGGGGCAACAGGAGGAAGGGCGGAAAACCCGACCATAGGAATGCGGAGAGGGAGGGGGACAGAAGGAGTAGAAG
>JBBMHQ010067309.1:0-27731 GCA_037834295.1 Postelsia palmaeformis
CACCTGAGAAGCAGTTACGTAGTACTCCTATTGCTGTCTCTGGAAATGCCTACGCCGGATGATATAAATCAACCCATTGAAGGTGTCATACATATGAAAGTCCGCCTCACAAACGGTTCGTAGTGGGATGCAGGTCACCCTTCATGCGACTCGCCAGACACCTCACGGCGCTTCGCGCTTGTGGCAAGCAATATCTGCCTGGACAGTGAAAACCCGACATGCTCCAAACCGGCATTGTAGGGATGCGAGGGTCTATGGCCATACGACTACAGCCATGCATGAGATCGAGTGCATATCTCCTATCGAGTACACCCCACCCCCCTCCCGCCCACACACACACATTCAGGTTGGGTGGGCGTCGGTTGGCAACGACAATGTAAAACATGCCGCTCACTACGTGAGCGAGACAGCCAGGGTACCGTTTTTTTTTCGGGGGGGGCGGTCGGTCACGGCTGGTTGTCGGGTTAGATCGTTCGGGCGAGGTAAATACCATTCATTCCCCACAAGTGGGAATGGTCGCTCTAGGTAGTGTTTTTAGTTAGGCACTCAACAGGCAGTTACATAGTACTCCCATTGCTGTATCTGAAAAGGCCTAGACCGGAAATTAAATAAACTCATTGAAGCTGTCATCCATATGCATTTCCGCCTCAAAAGCGGTTTTTAGTAGGATACAGCTCACCCTTCATGCGAATCGCCCGACACCTCACGGCGCTTCGCGCTTGGTGCAAGCAATGTCTGTCTCGTCGATGAAAATCCGACATGGTCCGTCCCGGCATTGTAGGGATGCGAGGGTCTATACTACCACGGCCATGCATTATATCTGGTACATATCTCCTATCGAGTACACCCCCCCCACCCCCACCCCCCCATTCTCTTGGACATACCGCCGACGGTGGATGCGCGGCGCTGCCCACTGAGCTCGGTCTCAACCTCGTGCCATCTCACCATGAACCGTTCGGCTGACTCAAGGATCCCCCGGTACGACGTTCCTTATATATTTGCTGCAGTGGACCACAGCGCGGTCTCAACTCCAAACACCAAGGCGGCAGGTTCCGCTGACCCTCCAGTGCTCCTGAACTCCCCAAGGTCTTCAACTGTGCATTTTTTTCACATTCTAAGCTGACGGCTTAGTCTCGGGTTTTCCCCGCCAGCCATCGTTTCGACCATTACCCGACTGGATAATGCCTCCTTACTTTACCGTACCACTACTCGGCAAAAAAGAGCCGCCGTGGACGAATCGCCCTTGCGATGCTCTCGTAACGTGCATGTTGGGAGCCTTCGCGTACGAGAGGGTGGCATGGTCAGTACGAATTCCGCGCTGGAAGCCAATGACTCGCAACAGGACTTGGTGGTGAGACGCTCGAAGCCTTGGAAAGTGGTCCACTTCGATGGCTCACGTCCCACACCCGTACAGCAGGTTCTCAATGACCTCGGCCTTCATCATTCGGACTTCCAGGCTAAGGGGGGCGGTCGACCTATCATACAACACCGGTTCAAATCGTTTGTGGCATGCTCGCATGAGACAGATCCGTCGGTCGTTTTCTAGCAAGCTGTCAGCGTTTTCGTGGATAATGCCGCCTACGTTTAATATCTGGGCAGTCTGCTTATACCTCGGATTCGCTGCGTTGATGGCGAGCGGTGTATGAGTGCTGTTCAAACCTGGTCCTTGTGCATCCTGTTGTGAATGTGATGTTTCAACGAGTTATGAATCAACATGACTCGTCAAGGTGGGAAGAGAGATACGCGCGACGCCATGAATATGGCCTACAGTTTCAGAACTATGGTATATTGTATACACCCTCTCTATACATAAGTATGTGTAAGAAGCATACACACATCCTACGAGCCATCTCCCTGTATGCTTCCGGTGTGGGTCCCTGCCTTTTTCCCAGATGAGAACATGTACTACAGCAGTATACTTATGCTCACATTTATCGTGTACAGTAGTAGTGCAGGTCGTCAGAATTACACATGGGGCAAACGCCAACATGAGGTGTTATACCTGATCGGTATCAGGCAAAACCAGGTACCCACTAAAACCAAGTGGGAAACGCGCGCCGCGAGCGGTGTTCTGTCCATGAAAGTCCGACTAAGAAGATTGCACCTGAAGCATTAGGCGGGCTTTATGGCCTCCAAGGTCTGAATCGTTTGGTTTTCCGCACTGGTTTCAGGCTGTAAATATTACGGGCTCGACTTTGACCTGCAGCCAATAATAACAGACTTTGTTTGCTTCACCACGGCGAGGGCGTCAAAAGTATTTACTCTTAGGCGCCCCCCCCCTTTGACCGCGTTAACTCTTCAAAGCCGTCCTCGCGGAACCGCCTGCTTGGCGCGAATCTGTAGTGGCGGACCAAACCTGAGACACGCTCGATACTGGTAGGTGCAAACCAAGACCATGGTGCTGTATTGACTGCTGCGACCATAGCAAACAACAAAATACACATCACAGCAACTATTAGTAATATGAAGCACTTCTCACACCCCTAGGAAGAAAAAGTGAAACCAGCGTACGCATGTGTGCAAGTACAAATATTTTATGAAATACGTAAGGCGTACGAGTACGGAACAATAAAATAATCACACTGACTTGTTGGAATCTGATGCCCTCCCCCCGATCTTGAGCGACAGGGCTTGCGGGCGCGCGGGTGAGAAAGTCGATCATCATCTGAGCGCGCTATTCACGAGACTTGCTACAAGCTATCGTTTTTGCCGCAGCTGCTGTCTAAGCCCAAGTAGCTCTAGTTACTGGACGTCTTCCGCTGTCGTCTGATCTCGCTTGATTTGGCGATGCTGCTAGCTTCTTCGAATTCCAAAATGCCTCCATAAACTCCACCTTGTGAATGGAAGCTATATCTTGTTATGGCTCAAGAATTAGGGATATATTCTGCGCAAGTAGGCCGCTCTCGTGCAATTCCTATACCTCCCAAACTATGATACGAACGACCACTCCGTAATATGTCCCGTTATATTCGTCCTTCTACCTCATATGGAAAACCCTCCCAAGTTTCAAAAATCAGGACAACCCGACTTCGCAAAGATCCACTACAACCTCTGCGATGCTATCGACCGATCACACAATAAAGCAGCCTGATCCCTTCAAACGTACTTTTCATGCTGTCGCCAATGTCCTACTACTTTTTTTGCGAGAGCAATAGAAACCGAGCTTGGCGCCTCCCTTGCGCCCTTCACGTAAGTCATGAACGCCCGTGACTTCCACCGTCTTGCGCGCTCAATTGTCAGCCATGATGTTCCTTGGGACGCTATTATAGCTGGGTGGGTTCCCCGATTTTTGCGGAGAGCAGCGCGAACTGCATGGAGTCTCCTATGATGCTTTCTATCACAAATCTCAACGCCGAGACCTTTTTTTTAAGTGAGCACCCTCCACCTATGCAGGGTGCTGCTATCCGTCTGGAGCGCCTCAGCTGGCAGAAGTGGATATCCATCCAGCAGTTCCAACAGAGCTTCGAACGCTGCAGCCGACGCCCCCCCCGCCTCCTCCTCCTCCTGCATGAGGTGCGTTTGTGTGATGGTAGACACTGACGATTTTTGTGCACACTTCGACATCAGAAACTTCATCTGCACAGGAGTAGCTATCGATCTGTTCTCCAACTCAGCCTGCACTCGTTCGTCAAAAAAATGAAGCATTCCCGTGTCAGACGAACCTCGTGATGTACATGCTCTTTGGAGAACGCCTACAATTCCGACGATCGGCACGAAAACACATATGACACGGCGAATCATAGCCAAATGACGTGCCTCCCTGTCTGGCATACTCACGACTGCCTGTCGCCCTTTCGCAAGAATTGTCCACGTCAACGGCAATTCAACTTGTACTCTTGGCAGACATACCGTGCGCCCTGTGGACCCCCTCTCTTACTGCGACCATCATGCAGTACGACAAAAGTAGCTCCCCGCCTGCCAACATCTTGTAGGAAAAGGCAGTGGCTGCTAGGTACCCTCTGACGGCCAATTGCTGGTTAGAGTGAACATAACAGTACGTCCTCATGAACTCGACCAGTTCGGTCGGTGATTCATTGGGATCGTCGACAGTATGCAATCAAGGCCTTCTACCCTGCGCTTTTTGTTTTTGAACTAGATTTTTCATCATGCTGAGAGGTTTTTCTGAGTACTCTTCCCGACCAAACCAAGGGCGAGCTTTCCGACCGATATTGCCACCTCTTCCTTGCTTGCTTCGTAGTTGTCCCTTGTGCTTGCGATAACGTGCGTGCACTGCTGTATGCACGTCATGCGTTGACCGAGGCATGCATCATAGCGGGAGCGAGAGTCAAACGAGTTCATCCCTTTCTTCCTTCATGAGCGTCAAAAACACGTTGTCGTGGTTAGCGATGACTTTTTTTTGTCTACAAAGTACAATATCAAGAATCCCCGTCCTCCGCGGACCAATGGATTGTTCGCGATATTTGCTGAAATCGGCTACGCCTCTGACCTTTCCTGCCAACATCCCTCTCGGCCACCGTGAAATCTCGTCCGAAACATTGTTTTGCACTCCTGGAAATATTTTTTGCTATGTGGTTCCATTCACCTGCGAGTTCAAGGCTCCCAAGCATTCTTATTAGTGAGTAGGCCCTTTTGTCTTTTGCCCCAACACCCACGGTACGAGGGCTATATCAACGCCTCGCATCGAAATCGGATCACCCTCCACGTCTGGCCCGTCTCCTACAAATTCGAGCATAACCCACGCGGTCACAACCATTCCCTAAACCAATAGGAGGTAACTGGTGACGGTACAGGTCTCCTGAAGATCGGCTTTTCTTTCATCTTCTGCACTCAGCTCAGTCTGCAAGTCGTATCTCCAAAAAACTACCAGGTATATTCTCAACACAGAATCCTCTCACCGCCTCAAAACATGGGTGAGACAGAGAGTTCCTTTTGGCGTGTCATTCCGTCGCCGTGTAGCAGGGGGCGCTGAGCGCCTCTCCCTCCAGTAGCGGCTCGTGACCTGTAGCCCACTTCCACCAGAAAAGGTCCGCCCAAAACTCTCCGCTAAGCTCCACCATGCGATTTTGTTTTATTTCTAGCGCTTTGGTCGAGAAATCCGATCAGTCGCTACAGCTTCCGTACGAAATACGTACCCTCTCGAACTACGTAGGTGAGATTCTACAACCTTCCGACGACGTGGAAAACGTCCTACGCCGTCGCCCACCTTCTCTCCAAGGGCCACTGGTTGAACATCAGCTTTTGATATAGTTGGCCAATACCTCCGATAATTCACCTTTCGGGCGTGTATGCCAGAGGGGCTAGAGACACATCCTGCGAATGGCGCGCCTCGCGGTCATCAAATCTCAGGACGCCACAAGCGTGCCCATCCGCGAGAGAATATCTGGCAGACCGAGACTCTCTAAATACAGGAACGTATACGAAGGGTTAAACCATCTCGCCACCAGAAGCGGCCTTGTCGGGCGTAGGCGAGACGAGAACTCCCGTTGTTGGGAGGATAGGGCTTTTTCGCTCTTTATTGCGTTTCGTAACGGGTCGAACATAGAGATGGCGGACCCAAGGGCCTAGCAAGGTTATTCATTATCGTGCCGAACTATTAACCTAGTTGTCACTGTAGCCGTGTTCGAATACCATCGCGGAGCTTCACTCATTATTTTCACGCCGCAAGTGTCGATCAAAAGTTTCCGTACGGCTGAACACGTCAACAGTGTCCTTCCCGCCTGTGCCGTACCAAGAGCAAAAGACAGTCTGCTGATGCGCGATGTGGTAGGGGTATAGCATATAGTCTTTAAGACTCTCTTCGCGCAAGCAGCTCTAGACCCCACCCAAGCACCTGACGTCGCGAAAGTGCGAACGCCTATGGGGACGGGAAATTCCATGGGCAACCTGTAAACTATTGAATGTGCTACAGTAGTAGTGTCCAATTTTTACTACGTTTAAGAAAAGTTGTGGTTGCTTCTCAGGGACGAAGGCTGAGTAGACCCATCAGCGCGAGATGATTTGATATATGTTTTACGATGGAGGAAGCTGGAGCTCTTGTATACTTGGACCATAGGCTCGTTGATCGGGGCTTAATTCGATTCTTGCTGAAGTCAGTATTCGGGTGTGGTATCTAGATCCTTCAGTGAGGAGCCTGTACAAAAATATAGGGTGAAGTTCTATCGTGAAGCGCCTCTGGCTTCACTAGTATCCAGTGAGCCCCCTACGGTCGCACTGTTCTGACGCCAAGAGTAGTAGCGAGGAGACTGTAAAGTTGTGTCGCTTGTTTTCGAGTGCGCCAAAGACATGTAGTCAGGCTGGACATATTCACACCGTGAGACCACCTATTGTGTGTTGACGCCTGGTGTTTTGTGATGGGGGTCAGTCCGAAATTTGTCCTCGATGTAGTTGCGCTTCAAATGTCGTCTGTACAAAATACAGAGAAAACACACGATGATGCCGCCTAACATTTGTGGACGCCTCGCCTCGTGTTTTGTGATGACGGTCAGTTTGCAACATGTCCTCGATGTAGTTGCACTGTAATTGTTGTCGGTACAAAATACGGAGAAAATACGTTGTGTAAAAGAGGCCGGCCAAAACATTTTGTACGTTTGTATCCACGGCATCGACCTTCTGGAAGCGGCCCCCCTCTTCGAGGCGTCTACTTTCTCAACAAATCATCCCCGTATTTCTCGCGGTAGGTGACATATCTTCAAATCTCTCAACTGCCAAGCTTCGAGTCATGAGGGTGATATGCTGCTGTCGTGACGTTATCGCTTGAAAACGTGCAGCGACCATAGAACTACCTTGGTTTGTTTGACGTTCGTGGACGGTGAACATCGGACGCTTCAGACCCCACAAAGGAAGTCCCTGTTCGATTTTGGTCGAGGAAATTAGGAAGTCGCGTTCGACCGAAACTAATACGCCAAGTACTTGCCTTGTGTCGACAAAAGAAGCAGGCGAAGACAAAGCAGGTCGCGCGCCGCATTCGAAGCGATAACATTTATGAGGGAAACCGAAGCATGCGCGTTGGAATACAACTCCACGAACATCCCAAGCCGGCAATGAATGCTACCAATTGACCAGAAGGCTTCTTTGCAAGGGGAATACAGACACAACAAAACCAGAACCAATGTTAAGTAACATGCCACCGTCGTGAGTGGTCAATTTGACCTTGAAACCGTGTCCGAAGTTGCAGTTGAGAAGCCGACGTTGACAGTGACGTCCACCTAGACAAAAAAAACATTTATATTCAAACGTCGCCACACTCATGATCTCAACACACCTTATAAACACGCGGATCGAGCGTGCGCACCAATCCATAGAGGTAATTGCCCTTCGCCGCTTGACCGCAACACACAACAGTAAAAATGCGGACACGCTACGAGTGACTCGGAGGTCGGCCCAAAATACCGAATACACTTTGTCTTCTCGATTGACGTTAATACCAACTACTAACAAACCCGTTTCTTACTATTACTATTAATAATTCTAAACCTCAAACCCATTTCCCGCAATATGCGTCGTTTACTGTCATCCACCATATCATCCCTGAAGAGCAATGATCACGACCTTCCAAGAAGCAAGTAGCAAGTTTGAGACCCTTGCTGTTACCCCAGGGGGGCAATCCATTCTGAGCAGTGGCAGCAGCAGGAGCAGCACTCGTATGACTTCCACGAGGAGGGTACCCTTTTCCTGACTTGTATGTTTAGTGCTTGGCACGATATCTATTATGAACGCAGCCGGCAGCGGAGTAGCAGAGTTAATGCCGTTTTTGCCTCGCTGTGCGATGTATTGATTTGTGGTACATGTACAGTCGACAGCAAGTACGCCGTACGCAGAAACGCTTTACGTCGTACGCAAATCTTTGGAGAGGTGTCCCACCGACAACCTGATTCGTAGGAATCAATAATACGAGCGGCATGTCGCCTGTGTTGCCAACTTCCTCACGTGGGGAGCTTACAACCACACCCGTACCTCACCCGAAACATGACTTTAAATTCTTTTTTTTACGCATACCTCTGAATACATATATCAGCTTGTCTTTAAACGATCATGCCACAGCAGTCAACCTTATATACCGACCAGTAGTTCCTCACTTGTAGAACGCAACTGCAAGAAACTTATAGCCTAGATGACGCACCGCTGCCCTGGCATAGTTGTTCTTCTGCTGCAATTTACTGGGTTGGGTGTGATAAATACTCCTGTATTGTTTTGGATACCTTTCATATATATAATATATGTCCTATGTTCCACGTTCTGTTTGTTTCATCCTTGAATGTTGTCGCCAATGGGTATCATCTCTAATCATACCTTGACATACGCTTCTTGCGATTACTTCGTGGCTGTATACTTCAAATTCCGGGTTTCACAGCAAGAGGATTTCCCTCCCATTTTCCGGGGTTGTCTTGGTTGAAAGTGTAAGCCTTAACCCGGCACTCTGCATATATTGAAGAAACAACTCATACCCTAAGCACGAGGTTTCAAAGCAAGGGTGATCTCTTCTAACCCCGGTACGGCACCTGCTCCACATAACGAGAACGTCAGCACTATGGAGCCATAGGTCCTTGAAAACGTCGACCAGACAACAAGCGAAGCTCGTGTATCCTAATAGTTCCTCAGGCGTGAAACCTCGGTAGGACTCACGAAAAGGTCCTCCTTAAAAAAAAATACTACATTTTTGTTCACGTACACACATGCAAAAAAATATATGGCTACATGTGTTTCAAGACATATTCCTCGCCCACCTGTTCGAAGGAAAAAAAGGGTGGCGCCTAGACACGAGAAGCACGCCTGTGCAGTAGTCAACACCGGCGATTTAGGGCCTGACGGTCCGCGAGAACGATGGCGGTCAGTGTCGGGGCTGGAGAGTGGGTTCGGGACGGGTGAAGTCGTGTAAACAGTCAAGGCCGTTGGCAGTGCGATGAAGTGTTATGGTGCTTGAATGGACTTCGCCACAGTGTAAGGTAAGGAGCGACCAGGTCACACCTCGCCGCATTGTATGAAATAACGATCAACACCACAAAATCACCAGACATACTATAATACACATCGAACCGCGGCGTTCAACCACCACAAACATACTCGCCGTAGAAAGTCATCCATACCGTACGGTTATCTTTCTAGTTGCCAGCCACAATCACGCTCCGGAAATCAGGGAGGAAAAACTTGTATAGTCCTATACCGGCTGGCAATCGTCGGAGGAGGTCTAACGTGAAGCCTGTATGACACCTCTTGTGGTTCCTTCACAAGTTGAATAAATCAAACAAAGTCGAGAAATAGAACAAACATATCGCTCTACCAGGATCGCTAGATCTAGGGGTATCACCAAGACATCCGAACAAAACTGGCGCACTGTCGAAGTAGGTCGGCTCTTTGCTGATATTTGAGGAAAGAACCATGGATAGATCGCGGACAATTAATATTGTGGAAGAAAAAAACGTCAAGATGCACGTGCAACTGGTCAGATTGTTTCTTGCTCTTGTTATCAAAGGCGTACAGTAGGTTTCTTTCATCTTGACAATACGTATTACAAGACGTTTCAACCCCGATCGTCGACGAAGATTTCCACGTTTTGGTTTCGGTAAACCTGATACGTATCAAGTGGCTGACCTGGAGCTTCTCAACGGCTCGCGCCACTGTTTTCTCACTCATCAATACATAATGTCACCCACCCTTTTGCTGACATTCATACGCCTGACAAGGAGTTGGTAAAAACTATCCCCCTTCAGCCTGGAGACACGCACACGAATACTGGGTAAAGGTTTCATCGTTTACGGAGATGTGACGACAGCGGTAGTAATAGCAGCGGCAGCAGAAGTAGCATCGACATATGCATCACCATCAGCGGTAGCAGCAGAAACAAATGCACCACCAGCAGCAGCGTCGCCACCTACACTGGCATCGGGTGCAATCGTGTCATCATCAGAGGGCTGCGCCCACGTACGAGCGCTATACGCTGCACCACGGTCTGGCATGTTGGCAGGGGCAAGTTTCTCGTCAGGGTTTACCCGAACGACGGGCCGGGAACACCTCCGACGACGTTTCGCGAGAGATTCCCCTTTGTCTCACGTGCCGCCTCACATGCCCCAGCCTGAAGGAGGATGCTGAACGCAGTAAGGTAGCAGAAGACAGCACCAAAACGAAGAAGTCGACTATCGTTGAGATTGAAACTCCTTAAGGTCGACCGCCGCTTCTCTTCGTCTGTCGTGAGCAGTCGTCAAAATATTCTTGCTCTGTGATCGCGGACGCTCATCTGCAACGCCCTCGAAAAAATATTCACACTTCCTACCGCTCTTTTTGCCCTCTTCTCAGTCAGGACCACGTCACGGCCACAAAGTCTTTCTCCACGGCTGCTGCGATCGAGAAAACCGAGTCCTTTTTCGAGAGTTCCGGCTGTATTGCATTCAGTAAAAGTAGCCTCCACAATGTGCCGTCGTGTCCTTTCCTGCACGCCGCACAACATCTTGTTGTGCTGTTATGTCTGAAGAGTTGAACGTTTTGTGTATTTCTTGGTACGGCATGTCGATAAACACCGTGTGACTTACCTTGACCCCCTTATGCAGAGGAGTAATAACGTTTTCGTCTTATGAGACCTGATCAGCCCCGGCATCAAGCAGCAACCAAATCACGTGAATATTGACCCACTTGCGAAAGGAAGCCTTGGCCAGTGCGGAGCAGCCTTCACCGATAGTGACATTCGGCTCGGTGTGCGAGAGCACCAGCAGCGCCTCTACTCGCCACGGTTTTTGTAGGCACCATGCATTGACTATTCGACCACCAGCACCTTCGCGTGTGATTGCACTACAAGCGCAGAAGTCTTGTCGGAATCTGCTCCTTTGTCTAGTGAGAATTCGACGTGGGGTGTTTCCCTGGCAAGAGTCGTCACCGCGACGGGTGCATAAGGTTGGCCTAGATAATTTTTTAGACCCGCTCTAACGCCGAGGGTTCTCTTGGCTACGCTAATGTTGATAGCAAAAATTGTGTTGAACAGTGGTAATAAAATCTCGACAAGAGGTCTTCCGAAAAATACTGGTATGGGTTTTTACATATGCCAGAACAAAAGGTATGAAGTATAGAACAGAACAGCGGTACACATCAGTTGCAGCTTTACATATTTCGTCCTGCGCTAAAATCTCCCCCTGGTGTATTCTCTATCACTGTCATAAGCGCGGTCCGAGGGTCGACAAACGAGGACAGCATAACAAACAGGCTGCACGGCAACCTAAGCGGCGGTGAGAGTGACCATCAGGTGAGTGAAGAGACCATGCGCAACCAGATAACACTGTTTACGGGCGTTTTGTGCGGTTTAGTGTGTCCTTTCTCGTTGGCGTTACGGTATGAACGCAGGAGGGGGTTGATAAGTCGGGCAAAAAAACAAATTCCGTGTCTTGTCACTGCGAGCGCATCTGTTAAAAACCCCATTGAGTCAATAGCGGAATGCTGTTAAATTCCCCTCGAACCAGATTGGTCCAGCATTAAACTGGTACTCGCGTCCTAAAACAGCAGGGCAAGGCTATAATATTTACATTTTATTAAAACTAAACATAGAGATGCGTAGGGGGGGCATAAATGGATGCACAAATTTCTAGCTGGTATCGACAAAGGAGCGACCACCTTACGTCTGCCTGTGCTCGTCACAGGACCTGGTACTTTTGCGTGCCCGGCGTACGGATGCTGACCTACGCTTGATGCCTTGGTTGAAAGGACTGCGTCCGAGACTTTCCCTTCCGAAACAAACTTGTTTTATCCCAGTTCCCGATACAGGCATGCTACATTCTCCCTAGCAATGAGCCCTGCGTTGTTCGCTGCTTCGTTTGCAGAGGCCTGTACTCCGTGTAGAGACAAAACTACGCTTTGTTGCGACCTGATCTTGAAGCTGATTTGTCTAGAAGAGTTGCAACCTCTGTTTTTTGTTTGCTGGTTGAAGTTGCGCCGCTTTCATGCGTAGTGTGCAGGGCTGCGTCTTCCATAAGGCAACGGTCTTAGTAGATAACGTCGCCAGCACTTCTTCAGAGAAACAGACCGAACGACGAAAAACGGGGCCGAAACGGCCAAGAAGTGTCGCGGACTCGTCTGTTTCGGGAAGGGGGATAGAGCAATTTTGGCTTCAAAGGGAAGGCCTCGGACGTAGTCGTTTTGACCACGACATCGAGCGTAGGTCAGCATCCTCACGTCGGGCATGAGCAAGCACGAGGTCCTCTGATGAGCACGGGCAGACGTGAGGTAGCCACTGGTTTGTGGATTCAAGCCAGAAATATGTGCTTTCTTTTCTGCCACCCGTCTATACTCCGTCTCCGTTGGGACCCCAAACTGGGCGCGGGTATCAAGCTGACACGACTTGAGTGACCAGGGGAGATCTGCTGCAAAAATTTGATTCAGCGAGTTCCAGACAAAAAATACGGTATGTTCGAATGTGTAGGGATTGTCGACTGACGACAGGGTGCCACTTAGAGATAGACGAAGAAACGACGAGTGGAGCGGCGATCGCGTCCCAGTGATGGGAGGCGGGCCGTAAAAAAACGAGAAGAAAACGTACGGGTTGGGGTACACGTACACACGAGAGCACGAGTATAGAAGATGCGGTTGTACAAGTGAGGGGCAGAGCGACGCAGGTTGTACTCGTACGAATCTATGTCTCGAGGTGCATACATGCACAACAAAAACACTATAATACATTCCTGGAGGCGGCAGGGAGGACTTGTTGTGGAGGCAACGGGCTAGCCAGTGTACGATAAAAAATGTACTATTGGTCTGTGCGCACACCCCACGAATACACCCCCTACCGCCCAAATGAGCCGTTTGACTTGAGCCTCAACTGAGGTCCCAGAACGCCTGAGTTGTTGTACGAATGCTCTGTACCGTCCAATCGTATTGATTTGATAAAAAATGCTAAAATATGAAATACGTCAGCTGTGAGTTCGACTGACTTTAAAAAAAAAGGTTGATACCTGGTACTCAGCTTTGCAAGCTGCGTGATACGTTTCGCCTATACCATCTTTTTACTTTAAGACAAGTATCTAGCAAATTTTTCACGAAAGTAATAAGTTTATGGAAACGTGGGCTTGCCATATTAGAAAAAAACTTGAAAAAGTTCCTTTTGTTACACTTCCGTCCTGCCTTGTTGACAAGTTCAGGGCCCATCTTAACGAAGCACTTTGGTGTTTTAATCGTCATGTTTTTGTTTTTTTCTGATTCAATTGCATATGATTGGCCAAAGAGTGCACGACTGAGCAGGTGAACAAAAAAACAAAAATCGAGTGAACAGTCTTCTGGGACTTCTTTTTTTTTCGCATGATTGTTTCAATGTCAATCTAGAATTTGGGAGTTCCTCGGTCTTGACGTAGCATGTTCAAGATGAGTCATTACCCTCGGTGAAGTCTGGGGCGATTCTTTGCACTTCGGTGACCACGATCGAGGCGATAAAACGCGAATCCAAATGGAAGATAACCAGAGCAATAGCCGTGTCCACGCCCACTGAGCATAGCACACCTAACCCCGGCGGCGTCGCCTCAAAAATAATCATGGCGGCCGCAATCCCCTATTTTCCGTATGCTCAATTAACAAACAATTGCAAAAACCGAGCAAGCAAACGAGGGATGCGCTCGAGACCTCGATAGCTGCATCACGGCTCCTGCTCCGCACCTGGGGTTTGAGGGCTTGTTCCGCCCATCCCGGGCACTTTGAGAGTAACAGCTTCCCATCCTGCGCCATCTAAATGAAAAAGAGGCTAGCGGCGACGCGCACGATGTAGTGGAAACCCCCGCTCACGTCTACGCGCGTCGTTGTTTGTCGGCTGAGCGTTGTGTGGCGCGGTGCGTTTTTTCTGTTTTTTTCATCGACAAGTAGTACAGTGGTCCCTCATAGAACCCGAGCATGTTTAGCTTCGAAATAAAAGTAAAATTATTGAATTCAAAGTGTTTTTCCACACAGCATTCCCCGTTAAGATGGTTCTTATGGAAAGTGATCTTTGTTTTTTTTAGGTATTTTAGACCAACAACGCCGACGCAAGGTTGTAAAAACCAGATCACCCCACGACGCCTCACGCTCGACCCGCTCTAACGTATGAAATAGAGGGAGATATACGAAAAGAACTCGATATCATTGATCACGGCGACAATAGAGTCGGCGACACTGGTCGTAAGCCCCGGATGGATAGAGCGTGGGTGTGGTTTTGTGCGGTACCTAAAACAGGATCACAAACAGCAGATGTCCCAGCTATTCTCAGCCGTCCCAGCTTTTCCCCAAGATATTTTGGCCAGGCTGGAAGAACTGCCGACCTCTGAGGTGCGTGGGCTGCGCCCGGAGCCTTTTTGGCGGCAGCATTTACTCCATAAAACGAGTCGGCGTGCTGTCGGCTACCTGCTGATGTACGGGGTTTAACGAAATATTAGAGAGCATTATGATGCAAACATTTGTCAAATGTTGCCATACATGCAGTGTTTCACGGTGTTTCACGCAAGACGGTTTTGGCAACTTTATGAAAAGTATGTATTGACAAAAATACCCTTTTTGCTTTTTTTCGGTCGTTAGAAACGGCCCTTGCCGAATTTTGCAACTTGTAGAATAGGCCGTTCGCGCGTATTATTTTCGTATGTATTTCCTTGTTAGGGATGGAGGCCAGTGACTACCCTGGATGCTACCTGGGGGTCTACAGGATGAGTTGCACAGTAATTCTGCGCTCTGATGCTATGTAACCCGATGGAAAGGCGATCGCTGTGAGCACGACCGATCGAACGATGGTTGGTTTACCAGGGCATTGGTCTGTCTGGCTGCGAGTGGTCACTGATGTACACCAAACCGCGACCGAGCAAGCAATATCAAGCTCTGGGCATGAAAATGTCGAAACATTTCTGCGGAGGTTTTCTGGGCATAGCTCTGGATCTAAGCGGGTGCTCGATCGAGGTTTGATAGTCATGAAGGCGGGGATAATGATGAGCAGTCCCCGGAGGGTACAAGCTTCCGTGCATGGAACCACACGGTGGCTTGTTCGCGACAGGGACAACAACAACTTGTTCGCCCAAGCCTTCTCGTGAGCCGAGCGGATCAGCTGAAAAGAGCTTTGTTCTCTGTGCATGCGCTTTTATTGACCCCTCAAAGGGCGGCGTTTACTCGCTCCGCTCCGCGTAGGACGCGAGCAGCCGGGTGCCATGCACAGACCGCTCTACCAGCCTGCACCACCGTACTGGCAGCACAAATATCATCACGCCGTCTGGCCTGCGCTTGGGTAGGCTTCCATCTGCGGTTGGTAGTATTGATGAGCCATCCTGGTTCCGCTTCTCGTCTCGATGTAGTGACAGGGCAGATGCTGTTGGCGTGGTTTGGGTCTCAGAGTTCTTATACTGTTCTCATCCGAGGAAAGCTCTGGGGGCACTCCATTCATCAACGAAGTTGCTGGAAGGCAATTTTTCTTGGGAGTTATTCTCATCATTGACCATCTTTCTTCGATTGACCTACTGCTCGGCTGGGATCTTGTCGTTGCTTCGCATGCCAGCCTCTCAGGCAGCCATCGTTTAAGCAACCACCTCGTTCGGCTTGAATCCACCGGCTGCACTCGTGGCTTCCTTACAGGCCTCTCGACGCCTACCTTAGTAATGTTTTGTTGCGTCAAACCACCAGAACTTCCCCCCAGCTTGTTGGCTCTAGAGCAAGCAAAGCGGCATGCCGGACGGTAAGTTCATTTACAGGGAACATATTAAAAGGGACCGACGGTGCACACGAAAACTATATATTTCGGTATTTTTACCAACAACATTTGGTCCTTTTTACTGTGAACCCCCGTGATAATAAGCTTTGTGTCGGTTAAACGCTCGTCGGTGCAATATGAGCTAAGTGCTAAGCAGGGCTTTCAGACACACTGCTTTTTTTGTTTTTGCCTTGCTGCTGCCTTATACCGATGTTTTGGGTTACGCCTGCCGAAGCAGTGGGATCCTTGGCCTGGCTCACTTTGTCTGTTTCACCTTTGTCTTTCACCACGTCTTTACCTCTGAGACTGCCAACGTTTCCCAATCGGTGTCTTGGAATCTAACGCGCCAGTAAGGCGAGCATAAGTCGTAAATCTGTTCTACCCGGTCCCTCTGTTCATCTCTCACCGAGTGCGATCTACTCACCGTTGTTGTGATCAAGAATTGAGCTAGGGCCTCATCTCTACTCAAGCGCGCGTTGCTTCGGGCAGTGTGCTTTCTGGATTTGTTCTGCGCTAGGGGGGTCTAGGTTCCATCGGGCATGAAAGGCATCTCGCTGTAGTGGAGTGAGACTGTCCAACGCTTAGATCTCTGTGACCCAGCTTCAAGGAACCTTCCTCGTTACTTCCAACGAACTGTTCCTGATTCACTCACCACGCTTCTGCGTTCTATTAGCGTCTACATCGGCACTCCTGCGACCGAGTCTCCTTTGAGACCAAGGTCCGCCCCTCACGCTCTTTGGGCAAACTCGTCCCCTATGGGGTATCTCAGGTCCGACGAACGCCTGTTAAAGTGCTTGGGTGATGCTACAGTCACAGTGTGGGGTCGGTTTCTTCTCCTTTTTATCTCCATTCCCGCGCTTAGACCCTGAAACACGACCTTTATCACAGTCCACGGACCTGTCTGTTTTTCGTGGACTAACTTTGGTCCCCTCCCCTGTCGGAAGAGCGAGCTATCGCTCTCCTGCGCCAAGACTTGGTCTCCCTCAGCTATGGCCCTGCCGATGGTCTCGATATCTTGGCATTACTGCGTTGTCTGGCTGACTCCTTATTCTCGTGGATCGTCTTCCGTGCATCTGTGACCTCGCGCATGTTGTGTCTGCCATTCTCACTGAAGTTGCTGAGACCACCTGTGGCTTCAGTGCCATCCATCTGTGGGACCAACATGTCAGGCGTTGTGCGCGGGCTACGACCAAAGAGGAGCTGAAAAGGGGTCATAACGGAGAGTAACGATGGTTCTGGCACTGTACGCGTGATCGAACAAGCGGCGGCAACGTACTCGTCCCACCTAGTCGGCCAGGCCTTACAAAGCTCAGAGCGCACATCTTGGATCCCGGCTCTTACTCTCTTTACGCCCCCTTGACCACTGGGGTGGTCTGCTGGGTCGAACTTTATAGGAACGTTCAACCATCGTACCATTACCGCGGCCGGGAATCCCCCCCCACCATCGGCCCAAATGAACAAAGGCACCCCGAACGTGAGGAAGAGCTCTAGGAGCAGACAGGCGACTCGATGAACCTCCTTCGACCGCAAAGGGTATGCGAAGGGGAAGCGGTTAGCTCTGCATAACAAGTAGTAGATATTCGTTTCCTGCTTTTGACGTGTTCGGGAACTTCTGCAGGTCAACCTCTAGCACCACCCATGGCTCCAGATATTTGGCGGGCAGCATTGCTACATGCTAACTACGCGATTGCTTCCTGCGCCTACACCCATATGATAATACGTACTCCCGTGTGTCTCTACACCTGCCGGGCCAAAATATTCGGTATCGTAACGAAGATAACGTTCATGCGACTCCGGGGTGCCCATGTTGGCAGTGTACTGGAGCAAGCAGGCCCGGTATCAGGCCGTTTAGGACGGCATAAATCAACGTTCGTCTTACCCACGTTCCACGTCGCTCGATCTCTAGCCACAGAAGACTCTGGTCATCTATCAGGTACCTATCTTTATCTGCTTCTGTCAAACCGTTATGTCTTGATACCCCCCCCCCCTCTCCCTAGCTACATATTGCTCGCCTGAGTTTCCCCAATAAGGGGTCTGCTGTCTGCATCCTGACCAAGTGAAGCACGTCTTGCAGCGACTCAATAGCACTTTCAGTTGCCGCCGCCACCGGCGGTGCTCCCTGTCGTGCCTGTCCCTCCCCCTTCGCTGTAGGTCTGTTCTCAACGGGATCTGGCATGGGAAGGTCGCCTGCATCCGGACAAGACAGGTGTCCCGCAATCTGTAGCGGGCTATGCGCTAACTTCCGACCCGGCTGCGGTTCTTTCGCGGGTGCTCGTTACGTGTCTGTAAGACACGGTATTCCCGCGGAGCGAAGGGGTCGGGCGAGGGCTTCCCGGAGTGGGGTTATACATACAGACGGGGTGCGAGCGCGGGTGGACCGCCTTACTGGCAGAGCTACGTCGCCGGATTCTATTTCAGCAACTCAATCGTGGAACGGCAAGGTGGCGAATCGCGAATCCCTGGCTAGGTTGTCAGAATGTTCGGACGCTTCTTCCCAAACGCCTACGGTTCGTGAAATACATATCGACGGTCGTACTCAGCAGGGATGGCGCTCGTGTGCTGCTCGCGCCTTTCGTGCTGATAACGTGTTTCTCGCGGACCCCCCCCGGGTCTACCAATCGGTCTGGCTTTGTTCAACAGCCGACCATCGAGAACCGGGCCCCTGGGGCCGACGTAGTCGAGTCATGTTCCCGAGGATGCGCCGTCCGTAAACGAGTCGTCGATCGAATCGCCTGCTCGATTCAGTCGGAGCAGAAGGGATAAGGCGTCAGGGAGTTGGTGTGATGTTCCCGCCTGCCACTTCATAATTATGTCAAATTCGCCAAGGCGCGACGACCATCGGAAAAGCTTGCAGACGAGGTTTCGACTGCGAAACAACCAAAGCAGCACGGGACAGTCTGTAACAGAAATGATTAAGACAGAAAGGGACGGAAACGGACTACCGCCCACAGAACTGCCATGCACTCCTTTTCGGTAGCTCCTCGTCGTGAGTCGTGAGTCTTTCCGTGACCAGCGATAGCTAGCGTAGGCGACGACACGCTCGACCCCCTCGTGTTTCTGAGTTAGAGCAGCACCAGCAACCAATGCGCTGGGGTCGGGGTGCAACACAATCGGACTGCCCTATACTGCCCCTGCCGGGGCTGCAGACGGAAGAACTGCCGGTGCGGGCCCGTTGTAGGGTTGACTCGCATTCTGGCCTGGCTGGCCGCTCTCAAGTCTGTGTCGAGGTTGTGTATGCTCCGGCTGATCGGCATGAGGGGCCGGTAGTAGCGCCGGAGGCAGCGGGGGGCAGTAGTGGCCCGCCGGCAGGTCCGGAGGTGGTTTTATGAGCAGAGGCGGTTAGCTCGGCGGCAGTGGGGCTAACACCGCTTGTAGGGGCGACGCTTGCAGGGGCAGATAGAACTCCTATTGTTGCACCGGGAGACATTGTCCCGATGCTTCTGGCGTGTGGGACAGGGGGTATGTCAAAGCGGCGATGGCGTGGTTTTTCGTGTTAGCTGCTGACATTCGAGGTATTGCTCCTTTGCGGGGGATGGGCGGTGTGGGTGGTATACAAAACAATAGCCCTGTCGGGGTGTATTGCGATTCGACAGGCGATAGTCCCGCCTAGGGTACTTGTCGGACGGTTACTCTACGTTAATATTCCAAAGGCTGGTTGGTCATATTTGTGGTGGGTCCTTACTCCCTCTATTCAGCAACCGTGGTTTGTTTGTATTCTGTTTTGTCTGTATTTTGTTTGTTTCCGTTTTAGTTTTCTGGGGGTTGACGAATTCCACAAGGCTCTAGACATGCCTGCGAAGACGACGGGCTCTCTACTTTGCGATAGTTTGCGAAATACTCTGGTCATGACTTATGCGGGTGCTTGGTACATCGCTAATGTTTAGGGTATATCTCACGTCGGCTTAGTTTGCTGCGGCAAAATTGGAAGGGCTATTCACAGGGGTATCTGCGGTGG
Source organism: Postelsia palmaeformis (assembly GCA_037834295.1). NCBI lineage: Eukaryota > Phaeophyceae > Laminariales > Laminariaceae > Postelsia > Postelsia palmaeformis. Next base: position 19,578 of record JBBMHQ010067309.1, read on the forward strand.
TTACTTAATCATTTGAAAGGCTATGCCTGAGGGGCCTACTGAGTTTGAACTTCACGTTAGTCTACGACGGGGTATAGCGATGCCTCTGGTGAATGTTTGTTATATCGTGACTACTCGCAATCAGTTGGTACGTGGTTTCTTGTGCTTGTTTGAGAATTTGAAGAGCTATATTTAGGCGTGTCTGCTGCGGTTACTAACGAATTCCAAAAGGCTAGAGTCATGCCTGAGGGAACTAGTGGGCCCTCGCTTGACGATAGTATTCGAAACCCTACATAACTTGAAAAGCTATATCGGTGTACTTGTGCTTGTTGTAAAATTTGAATGGCTTTAATTGGGGAGTGTCTGTATTGGCCACTCATGAATTTTAAAATGCGAGAGTCATACCTGAGGGGACCACTGTCACAGCGAGTGGCGCTAGGGCAGAAGGTGCATAGCGCTGTGACTTTCGTGACCAGCGCTGTGGGGAGGATAATACGGCGCGAGACATGTGCTCTAATCAGTGTCACGCGTCGGGTCTATTCGATAGGCAGAGATCAAGCTTTGGTGAGCATCCTCTGGGCGGATCTTTTAGGGGCAGGGAGGATCCCCGGTGTGAGAACGCCTTCAGTTTCGTGTAAAGAACCAGTAACAAGGTCACGGAATACCCGGTGTTTCAACACCACCAAGAGAGACCAAGGGAAGAGCCGAGCTAAGTGATCTGTGATACCCATCCTTTCGCCCCACACCCTGTGCGCACTGCTGTGCCCGTCGCAGTCGTTATCGTCCTTGCCCCCTCCGTTGATCGTCGGCATCATCTTTATTGCAACTACGGCCCCGCTACCATCAATTCATCACGAGGAGCAACTCTGCTCACCCTGCGAGACACGTCACAAGCAACAAAACGACGGGTCAGCCGGCCTTAGGCATATGTAAGGAGCTTGTGCTTCAAGGGTCTGAGGGTTGAAGCCTCCTGTATCATGGTGAACTCAGGGAGATCGATGTGCAGTGCAAGGAGAGTGGAGTCTTGGAGTGTTGGCAAGAAGGGAGACCCTATGCGTGTACTCGTACGATACACAAAATGTAGTACGAAATTAAAAATCACATGTCAACCACTGCTGTACTCAATCGGTATATGAATGCATCCATGTATCGACATATGTCCGTTGTTTCCTGCCTTGTATGATGGTGATCCGTGCAATACGCTGTTATGAATTCACGCTGCTGCCGCTGATGCTTCGCCTGTTTGTTTCGTAAATATTTGAAGATACTTGTCTGGTCAATGCATGCAGGCATGTTTGTTGCTCGTGCTCTATCTGCCTGTTGCTCGTGCTCGTATGTTCGTTCCGTGTTCATGATCGCACACACATGCATTTTCGTCCATAAATGACTGCATGGTATTGACCACATAAGGTCTTCAAAACCAAATGCAGTCGAAAGGCATCGATACAAGTTTAAGGTGCCGCATGAACTAATAGACGCATGCTCTCGTGTACCGTTTGCTCGCTTAGGTGATCACGGAATCTAAAAATGTGATTTTAAGCCTTACGCCTTTCGGGCGTACATATTAATAGTCCTATGGAACGATGAACCCCTCGACAACAATGCGGCTGGCAAACATGGAACTTCCGAGAAAACCACATGTATTTTTGGTGACAAGCACTCTTGCCGCGATGCTTAGACTACAACATCAGTAGTAATAAACCAAGCGTCGTACATATAGTTGTCTGTCTCTACTAAAGCAAGACCCCGAGACGACGAAATGAGCGCACGCACACAAATTGGGACGTCCGATACACGTTTGACCCCCTTCAATGTCTTCGGTCGCACCACTTTGGGCGTTGCATGCCAACCGAGCGTTGGGCTCGAGTATCAGGTTCAACACTCGACATACTGAAAGGCAAACATAAGTAAAAAGCAGAAGGAAAACCGAAGAAGGTGAAGATCGGCTACGCAGGGCCTTGTGAAGCACGGGTCACACGGGGTGAGATAGGTTCAGCTGGACGACGATAAACTTGCACACAACAAGGGTGATGTGGCTTGCTGTGTCCAAGGTATTCGGGGTGATGGCAGATACAAGATGCAGCCCAACCGAATTAGTGCCAGCCCAACAGGGATGGAGCGGGTGAAGCACAATCCTGGGCCTGATTATTCTCTTTGTTTTGATCTCGTATCCGCAGAAGTCGAAAATTCTTATAGTTTCTTGCTGTACGGTGTTGCTACAGCGCAAACAAACGGGCAGGGGTAGGCTGTGTCGCCCTCATTGACTTAAAATTCGAGCCACACACGCAACACCTGAAAAGTCGCGCAACGCATGCCGTAATATGGTGGACTACCGATGTAGGATAAGGGACAGACCCAACGAGATACCGGTAGCAACTATGACATGGCACATACCAGTGCCGAGCTGCCCGTCGTCTTCGAAAAGACGTTGAATATTTGTGTTGAAAGTAAATTAATGGTTCTACTCATTTAGACTACCATGGCAATATATGTAGTCCGTACGACTCTATCTGTCAGTCCAAGCTGATCGACACTGTCACACGTAACTAACTGCTGTGGTTGGAAAACTAATTGTTGCTGGTATCGGAACAGCAAAAAGCACTTTCGAATCTCGTTGGGGTATGAGCGCCCGCCGTAGATGGTACGAAGTTTGAAGCTGTATGTAGTTACCGATCACCTACCATGCCCCGTACATACATCTGCCTAGAACAAATGCGCCTCAACTCGGAAGTTACCCATAAAAAAAGACGTACGAGTATCTCCGTCTCCACGATACTATCAGTAGTCCATACACTACGCACGATGCCCAGAAAGATAAAAGATGGTACTGACAACCGGCATTACCATTCACGACTGTTGATAAAAAAAAATTATATAAGCACATGTGTTGTTGTGTTCTCGTACCCGGTACGCTGGTATTTCACTTGCTTGACACTTGAATTTTCGATTCTAGGATAAGGAATCAGGACGGGCACTGGGTGTACTGATGAAGTTTGGTAGAAAGGACGATTCAATGTGAGGACAACATCAACCTTATCCATGTTGTAAATTTTTCAAAAAGACAGGGACCCATATGTACTGCTACGAATTGGCCCTCCTAAGAACTGCACAGTTTATATTTATTTCATTTCATGAACATGGTCGATTTTAGGGGCACGGAGAAGCACACAGACGGGTGGCTCGCAGTTTGTGTATGTTTTTTACAACGTGAATACAGGACGCTCATATGATATCTATAATACCATATCGTAAAACTGTGGGCCGTATGGCAAGACCCCTACTCACCCTTGGATCTCTCTTTCTTTCCATCTCAACGAGTGGTGTTGACGCGTTGAGAAGTCACCTATATATCAGGATGTACGGATATACCACGCACTGCCGTATACTTGTATGAAAGGGTGTTTATAGTACATACGAGGTGTACTGATAAAGCGATGACGCTGGGTAGATTTGATGCTTTTTAGTCGAAGACAACATACATTGGAGGAATCATCCATAGTATCTACGGTATTCATACTTTTAGTATTAAATCTATCAATATAACTCCTGTTCATGGTGTACATACGGCGAGATCTCTCCACGAGATCCTTGGGCCCACCTAGTGTCCCTCACTATCGCAGCAAAGTATCACACCGCTAATAGCAGTCGCCCGGCATGAAGCACCATTGTGAAGCCGTTCAGCTGTGCAGTGCAGAGCGGGTTGTTATTCGGATATAAATCGTATGAAAGCTATATTGAAACATTATTATTCGGGTGAAGGCACCACCTGAAAGCTACCTTGAAACGACTGAGAACCAAAAACGATAATAATACAAAGTTGGTTGTTCTGGCATTCGCGTACTCGATACCTGATACCATGGAATTTCGCATATAGGGGTGTATTACCCGGTACGACGACCTTTCACTTGCTTTCCCCGCTAAGGTCCTTTGACCCTGTACATTGCCAAAGGAAACAACGTGACTCGTGAGCTTTTGCGCACATAGTGAGTGCCTGTCAATTATGATAAATCATGACGGACAACTCAGCACTCAAGTAGTTGGGCATATGGACATGTGTTCATGGGGTCTCAGTACTTTGCTTACTGCATACATGTACTTTTGTGTACCTGATCCGTAACACAGCAGTGAACTGGTAAATAGTGTATCTCTCTACAACCAAAAAATGGGCACGGGCACGGGATGTGCTGGATGTCGACGGGTAGAAAGAACGGTCAGGAACGCCCACCTAATATATATAGTCGGCCTACGGGTAGTACACATACGGTCGCAATACCATATTCATCCCGGCTGCTGTAAAGTATGTTTTCTCTTTATATTTTATTCACTACGGTATAATACAGTTTATTCAGAACACCGAGATGGTTTCACATCACACAGTCTCAGTTCACTCTGAGCAGATACGCCGTACACTTTGTGTTCTCCTAGTACTCGTACTCGTACGCTGCGGAAGTGTGCAATGATATTGGATATATTTATTAAGGCGAATGAGCTACGATACTTCACAACGCAGTCCTTCCTACCAGTTATTTCATATTCTATATCCGAAGGTTCGGTTGAAAGCATTCATAACTGCCGTTGGTTACATAAAAAAATGTCAATGCGCACACAGAAACACAAATAACAGATCTCATAGGGTCCCTGAGATGGTTTCGTTGATTTTGATCATGATTGGCATTGGTTCCTATTCCTTTCATCAAAAGGCCCCTTGGGGTCTTGTGTATCGCTTGTGTTTTTAGCGTTAAATGTGAAGCTTGAACCTTATGATGGGTGAGGCGATGATTTCCTCTACTTGTTTTTCTTCATCACTTTCACCTTCTGGCCTTGTTCGCAGGAGGTGTTACCCTCGACGCCCTTTTGGACAAGCCGTGGTCACAGGTGCCTCCCCTTCTCCTCCCCGGTACGTGCCGTTTTTTATCGCGCATAGGGTTCAGCATTCCCACTACTCGTCGACTTTCATCGAATTGTAGCCAACTCACGCTCTCGCGCTTTCCGCTAATCAACTTCTTCTATGGAAGAAATACCCACTGAGCATGCACTGGGTGAGACTTGAACCTTCGAAGTTGATCTTGACAGGCGTCGGCTACCCATCAAGCCACGGGGGACGCCGGTAATATTTGCAATAAGTGTGAGGACTTCAACTGTCAAGACCACCTGACGAGAGTAGGGGTAACAAAGGACTGAACTCCTGTCGCAATAAAAATCCAAGGCGCAAATCGCATGCTGGAAGGGGATTGAAGAGCCTGTTTTTTTACCCCGGGTGTTTACAGGTTGGAGGGACAGAGAAAAAGAGGGCGAAGAGAACGAACGGGATGGAAACCATCAACATCTCTATCGTACATACATAACAACGAAATGATAGTTTGAGGTTTAAACACGCAGCAAACGTGTACGAAGAAATACTGCATGGTTGATGGACGTCGAGCGGTTTAAGATCGGTTTGGTTTGGAAAACACATCATTGCTGTACGCCCATCAATTGCGGTCGATGTTGTGCACTCTTACCAACAATGGCCACATTCCGCCCACTAAACAGGCTGTAAATAATTGCATCTCAGTTGGAAAAAACGAACAAGTACCAGGTACCACTTAAAAGTGCATGAACTGGGCCGAAGTGTGAAAGTGGCGTACCCGAAGCATTGAGCATAGAGCGGGCTACTGTTGTTGTAAAACTCTGGAAAGTAAACCAAACCTTGGCGTGAAAACTGGCGCTTGTTACATCATAATGCCGAAAGGACCCCGGAGTGCTATCTTCTATCCGGACCGCTTCGCCTTTAGCAAGTGTGGTCGCTACATCCATCCCGAAGCGGTGGATACGAGATGCACAATGCCAATCAAACCGAGGGGGGAAAGACTGGTACTTCGGATAGAAAAACAAAGCACCTCCCCAGCACGCACACTCATTCGCCGACTTAGTCGCTGACGTCGTGAACGGAGAGTAAACCGAGCTTGACTTTGTTTGATAATCTGACACGGTTGGTCCCCAATGTTTAATTTGAAGAGCACACACACAATGACGACTGGGCGTCTGAACCGTTTGAGTACTGCACTGCGGTACATTTTCCGAGGTTTGACCCTAATTCTAAGTGTTTCGTCCTCGCAATCGGAGGGCAGTTCTAAAGACCACATATGCCCAATGTCCGATGTCAAAGGTTCCTTGATCTGCGAACGCGAGCGTGTAGCTAATGAGCGCACCATGCATCCCTGTTTTTGTCTTCCGTATTCGAGTATCGGGTGATCCGCCTGATCGGAGAAGAAGGGTTGTACAAATGCCAAATTGCATGACTTAAAAAATTGTAAACGAAACACTCTTGTAGAAATGCTGAATTGCACGACCGACGGGGGGGGAAAAAATGTTGTCATCATAGCGCATCTTAACAGGATACCCTGTTATACACTCCAAGTATGGCGGCACAGTATTGAAGGATCTAATCGAGAGGGATGATTGGAATGCAAATAGGCGATAGGCAGTTTCTGTTCTGGGGGGGGTGTTCGTCAACACCTTTCTACAACTACTCCAACAAAAAAAAACGTGATGCAAGGGGTACAATCTGGAAGCGGTTGTAGATACATGACGTTTGAGGACTCATGACATGTTTGACCACGAAAAGGTCTCCATAGTGGACTTTTTTCATGCTGGGGGGGTGGCGTAAACGTCAGTCCCAGCAAACGACTTTCTAACTCGGAAGCAAATCCCTGGTGTGGGAACGCCTTCAGTTTCATGTGAAGAACCAGTAACGATGTCACGGAACAACCGATGTTTACTTAACACCACCAAGAGAGATCAAAGAAAGAGCAGAGCTAAGGAATTTGTGATGCCCGTCCTGGTAGCCTCACACCCTGTGCGTACTGCTGTGCCCGTCGTGATCTTTATCGGCCTTGCCCCCTTTGTTGATCGTCGGCATCAGTCTCACTGAACTACGGCCCCGCTACGATCCACTCATCACAAGGAGCAACTCTACTCATCCTGCGAGACACGTCACGAACAACAAAACGACAGATCAGCCAGCCTTAGGCATATGTAAGGAGCTTGTGCTTCAAGGGTCTGAGGATTGAAGCCTCCCGTATCACTACTGGGCCCTCACTTGACGGCAGTTTTAAAAAGGCTATATACAGAAAAGTATATATGAGATAAACAATTGAAGATAAAATGAAACATACGAAAAATAGAACGGAAAAACTATTCATCAGTATGTCGTCTACGCTTGATTTTAAGAGAGGCTACCGTTCTGCATATAGTAGGTGCTTTGCTTGGAGATCGCCATCTACATTGCGTGCCTTTCGAAAACGGGTGACAGTGAGGGGGGCACAAAGGTGTGATACGTTGTTCCACATCTACTGAAAGGAGATATGTACCCGATATAATGCATGGCCGTGGTAGTATATACCCTCGCACCCCTACCATGCCGGGACGGTTCATGCCGGATTTCATCGACAGGACAGACATTGCTTGCACCAAGCGCGAAGCGCCGTGAGGTGTCGGGCGTTTCGTATGAAGGCTGAGATGTATCCTACTGAAAACCGCTTTCGAGGCGGAAATGCATATGGATGACAGCTTCAATGAGTTTATTTAGCTTCCGGTCTAGACCTTTTCATATACAGCAATGGGAGTACTATGGAACTGCCTCTTGAGTTCCTAACTAAACACACTACGTGAAGCGTCTATTCCCACTTGTTGGGAGTAAATGGTATTTACCTCACCCGAACGATCTAACCCGACAACCAGCCGTGACCGACCGCCCCCCCCGAAAAAAGCCCCGGTACCTTGGCTGTCTAGCTCACGTAGTGAGCCGCATGTTTTACATTGTCGTTGCCAACTGACGCCCACCCAACCTGAATGTGTGTGTGTGGGCGGGAGGGGGGTGGGGTGTACTCTATAGGAGATATGCACTCGATCTCATGCATGGCTGTAGTCGTATATCCATTGACCCTCGCATCCCTACAATGCCGGTTTGGAGCATTTCGGGTTTTCACTGTCCAGGTAGATATTGCTTGCTACAAGCGCGAAGCGCCGTGAGGTGTCTGGCGAGTCGCATGAAGGGTGACCTGCATCCCACTACAAACCGTTTGTGAGGCGGACTTTCATATGTATGACACCTTCCATGGGTTGATTTATATCATCCGGCGTAGGCATTTCCAGAGACAGCAATAGGAGTACTACGTAACTGCTTCTCAGGTG